>CM050652.1:25135714-25343993 GCA_027574665.1 Rhynochetos jubatus | reverse complement strand
AAGTGAAACAATAAATTCCCTATATGCTAATACCTACTTCCTGAGTAAACAAGCATGCCTTTTGTCAGGAAGATAGATAATTAAATTACCCCTTTCCTCAAGTAAACAGAGGTTTTGATCAAGGGAAGCTTTCTCCATACGTATTGAAATGAGTAGAGCATTGTCTCCTACTAAGCTGTCACTGTCTTTAATGAATTCTCATTCTAAGTGACTTTCTGATGTAGTTAATTTAGCTTACTATTCAGTATGGATTTATGAAGAACTGTTTATTGAAGATAGGAAAGTTCATCATAATAAAGTAGCGTGATTTAGCACTAGTTGTTTTTTTTTTAAATATTGTGAGTGATTTAATGTTAATTATAGATGACAGATTACAGTAGAGATTGAAGTCTTCTGTTAAAAGAACAGTAACAAAGAACAGTCAGTGTTCCATATTCTTCACCAAAGCAGAGCTGGAAGATATCTGGGGACAAAGCGTTGGAGTATACTCCAACCTAATTTACTCCAACACATTCGGATTGGCACAGTGATGAAATTGTCTGTTTCCAAAGTATTTTTTTAATGTGAAACACATGGATGTAATCGAGTGATTAGTTAAAAAAAAGCCCCCAAATATTGACAATATGACTTGAGAAGTGATGCTGACATCAAAAGACTATATAAGGTATACTTCACAGAAGTAAACATATAAAAATCATCTTGCTTCTTTCTCTCCTTTCGATAAATGGAAGTGGGTTACTATTCTGTTCTGCAGTTCCAGAGGAAAGAAAGTCCTGTTCTGCAGTCAAGGAGTCAACCAACATGTGGATAAAGCTTAATGTAGTCTTCCTGGATTTCTGAAGGCCTTTTGACAAAGTCCCTTACCCCTGGCTTTGGAAGTTAATCAAAATGGCATATGCAGGAAGACCCTTTCCTAGGCATAACAAATTGTCTGAAAGATAAGTAATAAGGTGTAGTTGTATGTGGACCTCCTATGTGGTTCTATTTTGAAATGACCAGGAAAGTTCTCCAGGGGTCAATACTAGGAGCTGATCTGTTCAACATGGAGCAAATAGCCTGCAAAAATATTCCGAAAAGGGCAGAAATTATTAAAAGCATGAATCAGGTAGGATGAAGTCTTGGGCAGGCAGGACTCATCAGTGTGGAAGAAGGACAACCTTGCACCATGTAAAGAGATCTGTAAAACCGTGAATGGTATAAAGTGGGTAAATGGATTCTTGTAGTACAAAATCTAGGGGCTATCAGTGAAGTTTTTAGGAATCAGGTTGAAAGCAAAGAAAAAGAGGTGTGACAGAATACAGACCTGTGGTACCTTGTGCCAAAGGACAGTGTGTACAAAAAGTGTGTGTAAGTCAAATGAAGATTGGGAAAGTACTCGGAAGAGGGATACACTGATGGTTACAAAACAGGAAAATCACAAGCCTCAGGTAATTCACATGACTCAGGAACATCCCTGAGCTGAAATACCAGAGAATGATAAGGACAGTACTCTAGGGAAACGTCATATACACTTGCATTGTTCTTGTTTTCTTCTGTAAGTCTTATTATTTGGCAATAAATTAAATTAATTTACCCAGAGTCAAGTCTGTTTTGCCCACAATGGTAATTATTAAGTGATCTCCCTGTGCTTATCTCGACAGATGAGCTTTTAATTGTATTTTTCCTCCCCCTGTCTTGTTGATGGAGGGGGACTGATAGAACGGCTTGGTGGGTACTTGGTGGCCAGCCAAGGTCAACTCACAATTGGTCACAACAGCAACTTGGAGCATAAAAGCAAACTAAGTCAAGCATCTAACAGAAAGCACCCTGGGCAACAGCTACAGAATTTCCTAAAAGTGTTTTATCAAAATGTATAAATGAAAAAATAAATTACTGTATTTGGACTGCCAACTGGACCTGCACATTACAATTTTTCTTCTTTCTCACGACTGCAGTGAAGCCCTTTTTAAAGCATAAAGTAATATTATCCTCTATATTATTGGCAGATACTCCAAACCTTGCCTTGAGGTAAAATGTATTCTCAAATCTCAGCAGAAGATACCAAAAACTTGACGACCAAGACAAGTAGAAATCCAGCAGATAAGAAATAAATAAGCTGATATCAGTCAGCTGAGCTTCCCTACAACATTTTGTTAATTCATTTAGGTAACTACAATACTGTCAAGGTTGATTGTCATGGGAAAATTCGACACCTTTGTATTAAACAATACACATTCACAGCAGTAGACTGTAGTTACCCTAAGGAATTAACAGTCTAACCAAACAAAACTGTTTCTGGTGGAAAAGCTGTCAAAAAGGCAGGTGGAAAAAAGGCAAGTACTAGTTCCAGAATTTATTTTGGAGTTAAAAATATAGAAGGATAAATGAAATATAAATAAAAGTATGCAAATGAGTAGGGAAGAAGTAAGTGGGTAAGGAGTTGGTATAGAAAAAACTTAAATACAATGGTTGTGAGAGGTATAAGGAAAAAGGCTGAAATCAGTAATATCAGAACAGGACAAAGATCCCTTTGCACTTTCCTCTTTTACCATCTCTGCAGCTCATACTGAATGCTAAGTCTCTTGCTGGCTTCTTTTGTAAAATTTACCCTAAATGGAGGAAAGAAATTTTATGACTTCTGGCTTCCCTTCCTCTGCCTTCAGCGTTTCCAGTTACACAATCCTTTGTCCACACAGACACTACGAGAGAATAACCCTAGAAGGCAGCTTCTTTCTCTTCTGCTTTTTCTGCAGATAAAAGGTTCAGATAAAATGCTAGCTGCAGATTTAGTAGGTTTTCTATGTATCATTACTCTGGAGTTCGAAATACATGGAATTTTGAACTACCAAACTAATCAATAGTGACACTGTTTTAACCTTTACTAATCAAACAACAATATTCTGATTGCTTTACTGACTTCTTAATGTGAACAATGCAGGTAGTCACACTGGGGAATTTTGAAAAGAGAGTGAAAAGAACTTTTTTAGCCATCACGTCAAGTTCTTTCCTATTCTTACACAAACATGTATTATGTTCCTGAACTTGTCCTGTCTCACTTTTAAACTAGTTAGATTTGTTCTTTAAGACCTTCCAGAACCTCGCTCATTCTTCTCATTTCCAGTCTAAGTTTTCCCATTTATATCCATTTGTTCTTGTGTCAACCTTGTCTTTTAGTTTAAATAGCCTTCTCCTTCTTTAGCATTTATCTACCTCTGAAGTATTTATAGAGAGCAATGATATACCCTATCAGACTCCATTAAGTTATTTTAGTCTCCTCTTACAAGATAAGCTCTTTTTTCCCTGATCATCTTAGCAGCCCTTCTCTGCAACTATTGCAGTTTAATTAATCTTTCTTAAACACAGGCTATCAGAACAATGTATGCAGTATTGCAGAGGAAGTCTTACCAGTGCCTTGTCTAATTGCACTAATACTTTCTTATCTCTAACAATAATACTTTCCTTCACACATTCGAGGATTTCATTGGCTTTTTCATGATCATATGCTATGCTTTATACCTATATTCTGCCTGATTAACCTAGAGCTGAAAATTCACAAGAAATTGCAAATCTAATTATTTTTTCTCTGTACTTCCATTGAGGTTTTAGGTATAACAAAATTAGACCTAACTAAAGAACAATGAAGTGTAAACACTCACTTTATGGAGAAAAATACTGCCCATAATTGGTAATGTTCAATGTTCTGTCTACCCGTAATCTGTTGCAATTTTATGAGAGGTTTGTTTTCTAACTGCACTTTCCACATGATGGAACTTCTCGGTTGTGCCCAGTATTCCCAAGGATGGTAAAACCAGAAAGGTTCAGTGCTTTTGTGATGACTAGAGAAAAAGTTTACTTGCATAGGTTTGTTGATAGCATGTTTCCATATGACATCAAGGAAATGATTTAGAAAATTATTCAAATAAGTGCTCAGTGTAAAAAAAATCTTATTTAGGTTGAATTCTGGCCTCATTGCCCCAGAAATGGAATTTAACCTGTGGACTAATTTCATGTATATGTTACACTAGTACAGAACACACACCAGAATGCCATTAAACTAGCCAAGAAATTATATCATATCGGTCCTGATTTAAAAATTAATATAAAAAGAAAAATTTTGTAATTGTGTCTATAAGGTAATTTTTGTAATGGGATCTTTAGCAGGTAGCACAACAGCTATAAGATTCATCTTTTGCAGTCATGGTTCGGTTAAATTTTGTAGCTAGCAAGAGATCTTACCACGTAAATCTGCACTTCTGAGAAGTACTGTTGACACAAACCATTACTGCCAATTACCCTGATGCTCAATTACTAGCTACCATGACAGATAGGAAATTAACCCGTCAGAAGTGTTTGTGATGTCAGAAGTGTATGAGCTGCCTGTTGTCTCATTCTTACTGTTAAAATTACCATGAGGAAATGATAATTTGACCCCGTGGTTTCCAAGAACTTTCCTTGTTTTTCATAGATGCTCAATAGCTACAGTTCAGTGTTATCTTCAGTTACATCTGTCAGCAGAATGACGTCATAAATTGGACTATTTACACTTCACACAAAGAAGTAGAGGACTGTTTTATTTAACACTCTTAGAACTTGGAGTGAGTGCTGATAGTTGGAGGGAAGGTGGTATCTGTGATTTTATGACTGTACTAGCCCTTTGTGAAATCCACGACTTGCTTCATATTTAAGTTGCGGTCTTTCTTGTGCCTGATGACTTTTCTAAAATCCTTGTATGTGCCTGGGTGAGCAACAATAATATACTCTGCACATACCCAAGGCTCCTGTTCAGTATTTGTAGGACTGAAGTGAATTGTCTTTGATCTGGAAGGCTATATGTGTAGTATTTAGCTGCAGGACCAGAGAATGGTATCAAGTTAATCTTTTAGTCTTTTCATTGGGAAAAGCTGTTATTTATATGGCATGTGACTAGTCAAACTTAATATTTTTTGTTTGTTACTGACATCTTTTGGTTTGATTGTGCTAGTTCTCAAGAGAAAGCATTTTAAATGTATGTATTTGCTACAACTGTATTACCCAACTACCTACATTTGATTTGATTTCCAAAATATTTTCAGTTTAGCTCCACCACAGTAGACTTAAAGTATTCGATGAGGCTGAATTCAGAAAACATTCTCCTTTATAGATATCTACTCTATTTTACCCTGCCTAGCTGTGATTTTTTAATCCCATGTTCATTCTCACTAAGACATCAAATTATTTCCTGATTTTTTGTGTTTTACTATATAGTACATACATCTTATATTTTATCTTTGGAGATTAGACAGATAGTGAATTTTAAGCAGTAAGATTTATGGATATCTAGAAGAGACTATCACAGGCCCAAAATAACTTTCACACTGGAAAAATAAGTATAAAATCAAAATAATTCAGAAATCTGTTGTATCATTTGTTTTAAGCATGCTTTCAGTTTCAGGGGATTGGGCTCTTAAAAATAAGAAAGATTGTTTAATTTACTTGAATTAATTTTAAATGTACTTCATTTATAAACCAAATACACATGCATATTCTTTGCACATTTACATTTTAAGGACATAGCTTTAAAACACGTCTCAGATGATCTTTGATATGTCTTGACTTTCAAATTTTATTTAAACTTCTCTTCTACTATGACAGAAATTGGCCTAAGTGCAAAGCTGGGAGAGAATGTTAAGGACGTATAAGTGAAATGTTATGTAGATCTCTTATTTCCATTTTATCTTGAGCTACTTTTAAATTAATTTGTTTTTAAATTTGTGATTATTCTCAAAACTAAAATCATGCATCATTCACCTCAAAACTTTTCTTCATATTTTTATCACTTATAATGGAAATAGTGATAATCATTATTATCAGTGACAGTGCATGTTACCACCTATCCATCTCTATTTACTTGAGAGAATGTCTTAAATAAATAGTGTTTGGCTTTACTTAATTAATCTTTTAAAAATACTAAACTATGAAATAACTCAGATTTCCAGTATTACATCAGTGATGAGCTTGTCTTGTCCCTATTAGTAAGCACCACAAAACATCAAAATTTGTATATTTCAGTTTCTAAACAAATCATGTTTTCTGCCTCTCTTTTTGTTTCTTAATTTAAATAGTTGGAAAATGTTCTTGATAGTAACAGCTACTCTGAAAACGATCTGAGGTCTAAGTACAAAATTAGACTAAAATACAGCACATTACAGCTGACGAGTAGTGTTTATAATAGAACAATTACATGCATGGTCATTAATAGCAGCATACAGATAGGCATATACTTTAAGAGATAAAAAGAGGACAAATAGAAAGAAATTTAGCTAAACTAAGTGTGCTGGTTTTGGCTGGGATAGAGTTAATTTTCTCACCCCACCCCACCAGCAAGTAGGCTGGGAGTGCACAAGAAGTTGGGAGGGAACACGACTGGGACAGCTGATCCCAGCTGATCAAGGGGATATTCCATACCATATGACCTCACGCTCAGTATATAAAGCTGGGGGAAGAAGGAAGGGGGAGATGTTTGGCATGATGGCGTTTGTCTTCCCAAGCAACTGTTAGACATGATGGAACCCTGCATTCCTGGGGATGGCTGAAAACCTGGCTGCTGATGTGAAGTAGTGAATGAATTTCTTGTTTTGCTTTGTTTGAGTGTGCAGCTTTTGCTGTACCTATCAAACCATGTTTTTCTCAACCCAGTTTTCTCACTTTTACCCTTCTGACTCTCTCCTCTATCCCATCTGGGGGCAGTGAGTGGCCAGCTGTGTGATGCTTAGCTGCCAGTGAGGGTTAAACCATGGCACCAAGCTAAGACATACCAACTGAATGCAGCAGTGGAAAGATACTCACTTAAACCCAGCAACACAAACCTACAGAGATAGTCTTAAAATTGGTATTATGAGACTTTCATCAAGATAGAAGTGCACACTTTTATTAGTTTTGCTGAAAAGATTCCCATGGAGGAGAAAAGGGAAGAGGTGTATCTAATCGAGAGAAGCAAAAAGTGTAGGAAGATTTGTCAATGGACTCTAAATATATGAAAAACAAACTGGAAGGTGTTCTGGGGATAGAACATGTGGTAAAAGGCTTAAAGAACAGCTGGAGACATTTGATTTTACACAAGCAAAGCTTTGCAACAATAAGGACAGATAAGTGTGAGACTAGCTTGACTGGGAGTCTCTGTTTCAGGATGCTTTTAATAAGAACAAGGACATATGATGTCAGAGATTATTAAGTTGTCTTTCTAGCCTTGAGAGGGAGGACAGATTAGAACAACTGAGGTGCTGTGGTCTTCCACAACTGTGTGTAGATGAGGATCGTTACTGGAATCTCTGCTTTCTGTTTGTTGGATAGTAAAGTGTTTGCTTAAGTTTCTTCTAGATGAGAGCATTTGTAAACTACAAGTTTTAAAATTCTTTCATAATCATTATGATGTGTTTGTCATTTTTGTTCTTTGGAGGTAACTAATGGTGTTTGTTACAAGATTTAGACTGTACTTTTATCTTCATTTTATGAATCCCATTACTTGTCCTCATGTATGGGCAACTGAACTGAGCCTTCCACTGACAATAAGTCACGCGCCTGCAGCCTCCATAGTGGCTTGAAAAGGATTGCAAGCTCTTAACATTGTTTGCATGACATCCTGTCAAACTGTCTGGCTAATTAATAAAGAAACGATCTATAGAAAGTAGAAGAACTTTCCTCTTCAAACAGGGAAGATGAAGATTATGCAGTTCTAGGCTAGGAATCAGCTGGACTAATACTAGAAGTACACTTGTCTTGCACAGGTTATGTGCCGTCTGTAGCTCTGAACTAGGTCTGGGAGAAATACTGACTGGAACTGTTACTGGAAAGCAATGACAGAAGAAAGGTCTATTTTGCTTCTTTGCTCTTTTTATGTCTTTTCTTTTAAAGAAAACATAGATTTCTGAAAGGGAAAAAAAGGTTGAAGAAACACTCACTGGGGAAAAACTGGAACAAGCTGTGACTAAATAGGTCCCTACATTCCTAAGGAGATGATAGCTGAACTATTTTCTCTTCCAATTCAAAAGAAAAGCCTGGGTGACTCAGTGTGTCATGGCAAGAAAGCCCAGCTAAAGCCAGGTATAATGTGGGAAGCTGTTATTTGAACCAATTATTTTGTGCAATTCCACAAATTTGTCCCTGAGTAAGCCTAAATGGCCAGAAAAAACTGAGTTAGGTACAATTTATATATTTTGCTGACTATTTTAATGTATTTTATTTAAACCCCTTGGGATGAAATGAAGAATTCTGTTTCATGTATGTAGTCTTCCTAACTTTCTTTCAGAACAGAATTAAATAACATTAAACAGCACTCAGTGCTTACTTTCTTCAGTCTACATAATGTCATTCAACCTGAGTCACACAACACTAGAGATTATCAAGTGGATGCCTGAGCCCAATTGCTGCCATGCATTTTAAGCATCTGGTGTTGACTCAATGCTTGTATCAGAGTAGAAGAAAAATGGATATATATGTCAAGATAGTATGTAAAATAAAATGCCTCTTACTTGGAAAAAAGCGTCCCGGAAGACTAGAAAAGAGAAAGAGTTATGATGATGACAAATACTATTCTCATTAGGATTTTTTTTTCTGCATCAAGCCTTAAACATTGCAATACCACTAATGCACACTTCATTTTACCTACATCAGTTACAATTTTTCCCTATAAATTTAACATATAAATTTGAGTTTTCAAATAAATGATCAATAACAAAATATTATCTTAGCTTTTTAGATGAGTGAACAGCTACCAATATATCCTTTTTATGAAACAAGGTTAGCTGAAGCCTTGGGCTGAAAATGGAATGAAGTCTGCAAGATAATAACAGGCAAAGAAAAATTCAGGGTTTTGACTATGCTCTGCCTAGAGGACCCAGTAACAACCGAATTTCCAACCATTACCGAATATTGATATGCTTTATGGAGACCACACTAACTTTAAATGGGTGTTAGTGCATGTACACTTGGTGTTAGTGCGTGAAAATCAGAACTCCCATCAAAGCACTCATCAGGCAGCAGGCATGCATGTGGCCAGATGGATGGGCAATCTCTGTCAAGAGTAATATAATCCTGCCATTTTCTGAAGAGCAGACAATAAAAATGCACTGCCTTTATGTAGCAAAGAGGCTTTAGTTTATTTCTAATTTCTGATTAATGCTCTGTGAATGGATCTTTGGTCAGTGTGTGCTTTGAATCATATGTCTCTCAACCCTTTGATTGACTTGCTTGTGGATCTCATTAGGAACTAGTGGAAGACTTTATTTACAAAATGCACAAGGAAATAAGCTTCCCCAAACCCCAAAGATATCTTTTTAGAAAATTTTTCTCTGACAGCAGACAACAAATAGGAAGCAGACTCCATGCTGAGCATGTAGCTCAGCAGTCCTTTTAAGTAAAATGTTTGATAAGTGGTGAAAATTGGGTCTTCGGATACCTAGACATAGTTCATTTCTTAAAAATAAGTATTCCATGCCTTGACATATGGATCATGTAACTGCCAAGTACACCTTCTGTCTGGCTTTGGTGCAAGAACATAGATGGGGGGGGACAGAGAGCTTGCTGAAGAACACCAGAAAGAGGAAAGGCAGTAAACAGTTGGTAGGCAAATTGTACTCCAGATACCACTGTGCACAGTAATTGTATTGACCTTTAAGAAAAAACAAAAAATATGCTAATGGAAATATAATTTTTTAATTTGACTTAGTATTTATACTGGCTTTATATGAAATTTAAGCAGAAGCTCTGTTTTCTGTATTTTAACCAAAGGACTTTCAGCACATTTATAAGTATTTGTGAAAGAAAGAGTAATGGATTCTTCAGATCATAGCAAAGTCCTACTATTCTGAAGAAAGAACAAAAAATTATTATAGAATTTAGCCTTTTCATAGAAGCTATAACCAGAATGGAAAATGGAAATTATCATGCTTAAGTCAGTTCAATGAAATAAATTTTTGATAAAGGAAAGGGTAATTGTAAATAGAGAATTAAACCTATTAATACATATAATCATTGCTATAGTTCAAGACATTGTTTTATTATTTTTTCATATGTATGCATCTTTTTTATGGTATTTATAGATGTTTTAGCAGACCATGAATATTTTGAATTAGAGTCATGCAGTCTGAAGTGTCAGAAGGAGACTCATTTTAGTGGTCTATATTTACTGAGTGCTTTTGATTTCATAACTCAGGCCACTTCATGCTGACAAAGTTGCTGGTTACATTTGCAGATGCTGAATGAATTGTAGTTGTTGTAATTGCCAGTGGAAAAGAAGCTGATACATGAAGTACTTGCACATGCAGTTTAGATATTGAGATATAAATCCTACATCCAGGTCTCCTATTGAATGAGGTTGTCTCACACCTTGCAAAAGAAACAGAATACCTCTGGTAGCTCTTCTCAGTGAGGTGCTGGGTCACACAACAGAAATATCTGCTCTCCATTTTGAGCGTGGGTCCATGGCTTCATTCATGCTCAGGTTTGTTTCTTGCCCTTGGATCAAGATCAGAGACAGGTTTGAAGAAACTTCCAGGGAATTCTGAGGGAGAAAAATTGGACCTCATGTGCTTGTCAGCATGGATCTAGCCTGTCTGCAGGGTGTATAGGCCAGCCAAAGTACCACATATCCCGTCTGTCTTGGTACAGATGTCAGGTGAGAACATGTGATGTTGTTCAAAGGACTGGCAGATGGAAGATGTAGGTAGCTTAAAATTTGCCCACTTTCCTGCTGTATAGGCAGCAGCATGTGAAATGGAAGCACCTTAGAGGCATTTGGATATGGATGTATTCAGAGAAGTCAGGAAGCCCACCTGTTTAGTGGTTGGCCAAAGCTTCTAAACACAATGTTTACTCAATCCAATTATTCAAAAATGAAGTAAGATTATCCTTTGTGTACCAAACTGCTGTCCATAAAAGTTTGTTACAAATTAAGAAAGAGGACTCTTAGAATTAGATAATCAAAATTCTTTGTCAAAGCTCCACAACTGATGTCGTGAATTGCTACAGACTCAGCCATTGTTTTCTCTAAATCACATTTAGGAGTCAAAAACCTCTAAAACATTTTAAAAAGTGCTACTGAATTATGGTATTGGCCCAGTTACAGAGATGAGAACAATCTTATGTCAGAAATTAATTATTTTAGTGCTGGGGGTTTTTACTACTTTTGCTAGAATATGCTAGTCACTTTATCTGGAAAGATCAAAAGAAGGAGCAGATGGTGGGATTATTTATTTCTGCTATCATAGCTTTTTGACAACATTTCCTTCTATTTTGACAACAACAAATTTCTTTTTTTTAATCAATATGTTTTTAAGTATACATCTGTATGCATACATATATTTATGTATATGATAAATCCCAGGTGTGTGCAAATTTGTGCACACATGCATTTATGATTTATTCACAAAATGTTACTTCATCTATGATTTATTCACAAAATGTTACTTCAGAATGTCTACAAGTTGATGGTTTATTAACATTAATCTATTCCAATTGCTTTGGATTATCCTGTTTATTGAACAATGAGAAAAAATAATATTCATGAACTCTGAAGAGACAAGCAAAATGACTACTGCTGTTTTAAATGAAAACTTGTGAAATGTCTTATGGGAAGTGTTTTGCATAGGGAAGAAAACATAGAAGAAAACATACTATTTAACGACAAACAACAACCTTGTCACTTACTTTAAGCATGTCAGTCCTGCCCAGGACCAAATAAAAATAGACTGCGCTGCATAAATAGAGGACTTCATGGATCATATAAAATGTCTTCTTGTTTTAATGATACAAAATTTTTTAAGCCCCCATATGTGACATACATAAGAAATTGCTGATGCAAATCATCATCCCTGGAAGTGTTCAAGGCCAGGCTGGATAAGGCTTTGAGCAACCTGGTCTAGTGGAGGGTGTCCCTGCCCATGGCAGGGGGGTTGGAACTAGATGATCTTTAAGGTCCCTTCCAGCCCAAACTAGTCTATGATTCTATGAAAATAAGAAAAATTAGCAACATCTCAATTCTTACAGATATCTACTGAATTTGGACTTTTTATGATTTTAAAAATTTTTATTAAGAATGGAATCAGATGCATCATTACTTTGATGTGTATTGATCTGTTATATATTTTCTATGATGTTCTATATTTATAAAAAAACTTATGAAATGGAATCAGTGAAATAAATGTAGACTGTAAGGAAATTAAGAGCTTGCACAGGTACATGTGGTTTTCTAACGAGTGGTGTATGTAGACATTCAGGGCAATGAGGGGTTTTTTTGAAAGAAGGTATTCAGTTTGACCGCCCTTGAGCTTTTTGATAAAATGTTTGCCATGTTCAAACAAATATGAGCACTTCTACTGTCATCAGTAGGATCAATATTACAACTGTTCTAGCTAAGGAGTAAAAACCTTAACGTTGTAGGCAACTGCAGATAAAGAAAGTGGGTACCTTTTTCCTGATTAAAACCGTATTATGAACATTAGCTCTTCTTCTGGGAATATTAACAGGGACAACTAGTAGGCACCTGCAACAGCTGAGGTCGAAGGAGACTAAATGCTGTCCAGTTTAAGAGATAGAAGCTGTGTGGATTCTTGGGATGTACAGAAGGTTTATGAAATTGTGGAAGGTTTGATACTCCGTTAGCTTTTGGTATTTCATATGCTTGTACAGAATTGCAGAAGCGTTATCTTAGGTTTGCACCAAGTTACTTTTCTTCCCAAAACGTATACCACAAAACCAAAATGTTAAGTGAGTTCAAAAGAAATCTTACTATTACACAAACAAGTAAGTATGAGAGTTTCCTGTGTTGATTTGAGATGTACTGCCATCTCAAATGGTGAAATGGTGAAACTATTCAAGATGCTCTTGTTAATAATGGTTTTGGGGCTGGTATGTAATTTCTAGTTAGTTTTCTACCTGTGTACTAGCTAGTTTTCTGTCTTTGTATTAGGGACAATTAAGGATACAAAATTAACTCACTGTACATTTCATAGTGAGACTTGTGTTTCACGCAAGATGTATATTTTGAGAAACTAGAATTAAGAGTAGATGCTTGTCATCTGATTCGAATGTAGACATTTGTCTTTCAATCAGCAATAACTAGACATGTCCTTGTATCCAAGAGAATAGTACTCAAGATAATAATGAGAATAGTCAGGAGACATAAATTTGGCCCTTTCTCTAAGCCTTACAGGATGTTTTTGGTATTCCTAATTCTTATTCTTTCCCATTATTTTGTGTATATATCACAACATCAATGATGAAATTAGAACAACTAGACATCTGGCACAACTAGCATTTGAGGTATTTTACATTCTTTGAAGATATTAATCTCCTTTTAATTTTCCTTTCTTCATGCTCCTTTAAAAGGCTGAAGAAGTTTGAAGGGACCTGTAAGATCATGCATCAAGCCAAGACACAATTCAGTTTTGTACGCTTGCCCCATAATCTGCTCTAGTAAATGCTTGCATGAAAGGACATACTGAGCAAGTGATGCACATGCCAAGAAGACATTCAGAGACCTGGCTACAGGACAGGCTGAGAAGCGGCTATCAGCTAAACAACCTCTGTGGAGGTCACTATATTACATGACAGACATTTTTCCAGTCTGATAATGTTATGCACTTAGTGGTACCTACGGATGTCTTGGTCAGCCTTTTCTGGGGTCGGGCTATGCAACTGCGCTCTGTATGAAACAATAAAGAGGAAAAGCTCTCCACAGCCTGTCAATGCCTTGCAGTTTCACAGGCTTTATGCTGTCTGTGTATAACTCTTAAATCAGTTATAGCAGCTAAAATGGTGTTTTCTTTTGGCTCCCAAAAAGTCAGAGACGAGTGACCTAATTATGAGATTATGAATTCTGTTTTGTTCCTCTTTCCTCTGGTTCTCCTATCTCAGGTCTAACATTTATTATGTGGGTGGATGTTTTACATTTAGGGTATCTTCTTCTAGGTGAATAATATCCTTGTTTATATTTGCATTGACAGGCTGGTACAACATCATCGTGCCAACATTTGAGCATACATGCCTGCAGAAAACAAAATGGTTTAGGTTTATCCAGCAGGATTACATTGACAGAGTAACTTCCAAATATAAATAACCTGACATTTAAGTTCTTCAGTCTGTTAACAATGTCAGAAATTATTTCTGCAATGTAAAATACTATATTTGAATTATATGCTTGGATTACAAAATGAAGTTGTTAAAATAAGTCTTCGTTTGTCATTATCTTGTGGCTTACTGATATTTGCTGGTTTCCTCATGTTGGTTAAAATGTGGTTTTGTTATAATTGGATCAATGCAAAAAATTTGCTTCAGGTTAAAAAAAAAAAAAATTGTGTGGCCCAAGATGTTTTTTTTTTAACCTAGCATGAAAGTAGTTGTTTAAAACAAGTTTTGCAAAATAAACAAGATCATTACTATTAAAGAATTGTTATTTAAAAAATCTAGACAGCTAAATAATTCAGATAAACTTTTTTACTTTCTTAGTATCCAGAAGTTCTTAACTGAGAATGCTGAAGACAGATGAACTCCAGTAAGATTTTTTTTTGAAGCCCTAGATTTTATAGCTGTTAATTCTTTTTTAACGAGTTTGTTTTTACTACTGTCATAAGACTGTGTGTCTGAACCAGTGTTTTTCAAAGTTCCTTTTTTAGGTTGTATTTGAAATGGTTTTGATCAAATAATATATTATGTTCACAACTGTCATTTACACCTGAGTGATTTTATTCCTGTAAATAACTATTCTAATTATTTAATCTTTCAAGCAAGGCAACTCTGAAGTATAGCAAAGTCCTACTTGAAATCTAAGTTGATGTTACAGACTCTTCTGCAGTGTTTTCATAAAGACTAATTATCATAAGAATGTTGTTAATGTAAGGAAAGAATTTAAATTCTAGATATCTGATTTAAGTTATTTAGTATATCTTAATAATAATTCTTATAATGGAAATTACTCTAAAAAGTACTCTAAAAAGAATTTCAGATCATATATTCCTCCTCCTGGTATTGCACCATAAATTATAACTAGACTGAAACTGTGTTTCATCTACCTCAGTTCTCAGTTTCTCCTATTCCTGCCTGAAAAAAATTAATAAATAGAACTTCAGAAAGTGGAAATGAAGGTCAGATATATCATTATGACAAATGGCTGCTAGTGCTAGCAGTAGAGCAGTGCATGAATATATGTTTACAATATTTTGTCCACTGTAGTTTTAAATGCTTCATATGTAATATAATATCAAATTGCACAGTAAAAAGAAAAAATAACAAAAAAATTCCCAAAAGACATTTCCGTAGCTTTTCTGAAAATAGGAGTCATTGGCCTATTCAAGGAGTGTCATTAGATTCAATTGAATGCAACAAAGCCTAGATCTTCCAATATTTTAGCTATTGGTCAACAATGCTTCCACAGTGTCAACATCTCTTTTTCACACTTTGTCCCCATAATGAGTAGGCCAGGGATGGGCAAGAATCTGGCAAGGGACACATCTGGGAAAGCTGACCCCAGTTGACCAAAGGGATATTCAGTGCTCTATAACGTCACGCTCAGAGCATGAGTGGTGCCCTGGGCGTGGTGCACTTTTTCCAGAGTAGCTGTTGCTTGGAGGCTGGCTGGGAATTGGTCTGCTGATGGGGAGTGGTGAGTTCCTTTGCATCACTTTGGGTGTTTTGTTGATTGTTTTTTTTTTCCCCCCCTACACTTATTAAACTGTTTTTATCTTGACCCATGAGTTTTTCTCACTTTTGCTCTTCTGACCCTCTTCCTTATCCTGCTGGTAGTGGTGGGAATAGGAAAGAGCATGTGGCTGGGTGGTATTTTGATGCAGGCTGGGGTTAACCCACCACCTTTTTTTAGACACACGTTTTCAAAAATGCTTAGGAAATTGTATTGACAGTATTGCTGAATAAGGAAAGAAAAACCACATAAAAACACTATTTTGTAAAATTGGTGCAAGGAAGGATTTTCTGATTCCTTCAATCCAGATCTCTTTCTAAGTAATGATATAACCACTGCTCCATAACAGCACATAACTGAGGCCCACATCTGCCAAAGTGCGGATGTGCATCAGTTATGTGCAGACTGTCTTTTTAGAGCAGCCTCATTAGCGAGTTTAAGACCTCACAATGATGATTGATTACTTACTCTCTACACTGTTTAGATCCTGGGGAGGGGTGCTGAAGACTAGTTTAAGAACAAATCAGCCCACACAGTTAGTAGGAAGCTGGTGGATAGTCTTGTGGAGACAATAAAAAACCCAAACCAAACCCAAAGAAACCACTAAACACAAACCAAACAAAACCAAAAGAACAACAACAACAAACAACTGAGAAAACTGTAAGAATGCTGAAAAGAGAGAAACAATCCCATGGCTCATTTTCCTTTACCAGCAGACTGTGCTGGGATTCTCATGATGCAGGGACAGTAGTCAGATATGTGCATTTTGGCTCTATCCATGGTTTAGCAAAAGGCAAAGTATGAGGAGCCTTTGCCAGCACTATGCCTGGTATAATGAGAAATGTGTATAGGTTATTTTCAGACCCCAGATTTTCCAATGATTTTAAGGATGGTACAGTGCCTAAATAACATTGAGAAGCTAAGCATAAGAGAGGTAAACTCCCTTGAAGATATACTATGTGATTTAGAAACTTTAATGAAAGGACAAAAAAATGTGTGCAAAGATTTCTCTTATTCTTTTTGTGAATCTTCCAGGAGGTAATTTTCCTGACTATCTCTACAATAGATCAATTTTTGAAGCTGTAAAAGCAATAATGGCAAGGAGGTTTAATCCAACACTGGAGTTTTTTATTACTTTTTCAGGCAAGGTATTTGGCCTTACCACTCATTCAGCACAGCTTGCTCCCTTTATCTATAACAGTTTGTTTTACTCAAGACTTCTACAAGTTGACCTTTTGCAGTAACCACTGCACTGCATTCTGGTACACTAATTATTTCAAACACCCTTTAGATGACTTCTTTTTTTCTGTGACAGAAACAAC
Source organism: Rhynochetos jubatus (assembly GCA_027574665.1). Taxonomy (NCBI): domain Eukaryota; kingdom Metazoa; phylum Chordata; class Aves; order Eurypygiformes; family Rhynochetidae; genus Rhynochetos; species Rhynochetos jubatus. Next base: position 25,327,022 of record CM050652.1, on the reverse strand, counting down.
AGATCAACTTTGATAGGGCAGAATGTAAATAATTAAAATCTTAGAAATATGATGGGAAAATTAGTATCTTCTGTAAGTGTGTGACTCCATTAAAGGTCAGAAAATGTGACAACAAACACATTAAATCTTTTAAAATGCTGCTTAAAAATAGTTTTTGTTTACAAACAGAGTTACTATGACATATATTCCATTGGGGTGAGAACATATTTACTTTTTAACATTCTTTGATTACTTCCAGTATTTTTTTTTAATCACTTTCAGATGAATGCTATTTTTATGTAATACCAAATGTCTGGTGCACATTGTTGTGGATTAAAGTCTAAACCAAGGTCAGCACACATGGACAAAAGTTTCTGATAAGTGCTAAATGTTTGCTTCAAATACAAACAGCCTGAGAACCAATGGAGGTGTGTTTCAAGGATGCCAAACTAACTGATGAAGTGGGACATACCTCAGAGGTAACTGGATGTCCTCAAGAGTTTATTATAAAGTGGCTTCACTGGATATTGAAACTGGGTGCCAGGACAAGATGGCTAGTCATGCAGTACTGAATAAAAATGACAAGTCCTCCTTAATTATTAGCCAAGGGCTATTAAGAGTCATACTTTGTTTATACAGTCACTCATTTTGTGAATAAATCACAACCCTCCCAGCAAAAAAAGCTTAGCTTAAGAAAAGTGAAATATAGCCAATGTATTTCACTACACTACTGATGTTCTGTGGCAGGTCAGTTGTCCTGAATAGGATAAAGTTGCTAAATTGTCTTGCAAATGACATCTTAATTGCAACTTCCACAAAATCAAATTAATGATACAACACATAAAAATGTGGGGGTTTTCTAACTGGTGAGGATAAAATCTAAATGGACATAAGAATGCAAAGCTTAATAGAAAGTAGATTTTCAACAGATAAATGTTCAGAATTCAAATAGTTTACTACTATTTGTAACTAGAGCTCCTGCCCTGGAATTTTTTCTCTTTTGTTTAGACATTCATATTATTTAGATGCCTACACAGGGTTTGAAGTCATATGCATTGAGCCATGATTGAGGAAGACAGCTAAAACCATATTGCATTGTGGCAGTACAGGAAGATAAGTATTATTAACTGTGTAAAGCTTCACACAAAGACTGACTTTGGTGATTACATTTTGACTTAGGTTAAATTAAAAAAGAAATCTCATATTTCAGGATTGGAAATATCTCTTTCTATTTTCTGGATGTCATTTAACTACTAACAGCAAGGATTCTTCAATTTTGACATGTATGCTTTCTAGATCCATAACGTTCTGCTTGTGTGCATACCCAGAATTATCTAAGTCCTAAGAGGACTGAACAGTTTGGCACCTAGCCCAGACCTAACAATCCATACATTAAGCAATTCTCAACCTAACCTAAGATATGCTTGATTGAGGCTGAAGGGTTTGTATAAAACTCTGCACCTGCCTGCCAGAGGGGGTTTAAGAAAACTTCAGCTCTGGTGTGTTTTACAACTCAGCTGCAGGCTCATGTAGAAGTGATCACGTAAAAGTTCTTTGGTAAAAGCTTCCCAAGAGGATATTGAAAACTATGGTTTGATTCCTGCTTTTACTTGGATTCAGACATGTCTTTCTGGATTAGACACTACTCATGATGACAAACTTCTCTAAAATAATGTTATGTGCTCACACCTCTTTTTTTAAAATCATCTCTGCTTCAAGTGAGCATTATTTCAAAATCTGTAAAGCTGACTAAGACTAAGAAAGTGCTCACAAACCCATCTTAAATGAGTAGTTCTATATCAACAGGAGCTTGATATCCCCACCACATCAGCAACTCTCCGAACCTCTAAGGGGTTTTGTTTCAGTGTCTTTCTTTTCCTCCTACCAAATGATTTTCAGATCTTTTTTGAACTAAGGAAAAGCTTGAAAATTATTTTGCAGGGCTGCCTGGAAGTGAAGCATTGCTAACAACTTATATAATTAAAATATCTTTCAGAAATAAATGGAACTGTGTTGAAATTCTCCATTGTCAGTGTTAGAATTTTGACCACTGAAATGAGTAGGCAAGGGCTGCTGCTTCGTTGCAATAGAAATGGTTAACGTTGGCAGTGTTTTTAATTACAGTCAAGAGTACAGATCTCAAGTGGAAGGAGATATCTTCCCTTATGCCTGAGTTAGACAGTTGATCTTAAGAAATTGGTAGAGATACTCTTATTCTTAGAGTTTTGTAACTGTTCAATTCAAGCATTTGCTTCCTTTCCTGCTTCCCCCACCACCACCCCTCCACCCCCATTTCAAGTTCATTTTAGCTTGCAAGTTTATTTTTATGGCCTTTTTAGGGATTCCAGGGAATCTAACCTCTGGTCTGCACTGTGGAGACTAGGCACCTGTAAATTAGAGCTCAGCTTTGCAATCCCTGCTCTTCCCTGAGCTCCTAATCTATCCAGCTTTTTATCTTGTTCTTCTTTCTGCTATTTCCGATGCACAATGTTTATTCAATCACTGTTTAATTAAAAATGCATCAAATATGATTTTCACAGGAAGTCTCACACTTTGAAGGAGAAATTGGAGTGTTTTCTTGGTGTGTGTGAACCACACTGACTACTGCTCTAGACAGCCATTAACTATCTCTAAATCCAAAAGAGAAGAAAATTCAGGATAAGACATTAACAGGAAGTACAACATGTCCTTCGCCTAAGGGGTTGTGATAATTAAAATTGATTGTGATTTTGGGTTTATGATTTTGGAACAACAGGTTATGTTATATTGGTTTTGGGTTGATTCATCTTCGTGCACTGTGGGAGAAAAGCAGTAAATTTTAAAAGTGAAAAAGCCAGTTAGCACACTTTGTTAAGGGAAAAATGGGTATATGAAGACAAAATAATAGTAATAATAAGAGTGCTCTTCGAAGAAGATAAATAGCTCCCAGAATTATTTTACAGTTGCACTATATAATGTAGACTGTTACTCTTTCAAAAGAAATACCTCTGTTAGCTTCTGAGACACTACAAAAAAAAAGCTGTATAGAAAAGTCAAGGGAACATTCCACAAACAACTAAGTACTGACCTGCAAATATCCAGCTGTTCAATCTCTCATTTACTTCAGTAGATAATCCAGACAGGAGAGTTAGTAAACCCAAGTACACTCAGAGTATTTAATTTTAAGGGGATTATTCAAGCCATGTGTATTTAAATGACATTGTGAAATAGGTAAAATACACTGAGAAATAAAATGTAGAAAACAGAAAAAATCATGGCTATAAGAGCACTGGATGTGCTGCATATTAAAGACAACCATGATGAATTAATTATGTGAAAAGTTGCTCAGAAGTCATTTTTACAACATGTAGAAAATGACAGCAAGGAAAGGAAGAAGGGTAACAGAGAATTATTAAAGTCATACTGGATGAAGATAAGAGTAGGCCAGGGAAAATGGCTCTGCATTAATTTCTTTGTAAATTACTTTAAACCCTTGTTTCTCCTACAATTCCGTCCTGGCTCCTAAGGTTATTTTAAGGACTAACCTACACATGTGAAAAGGACAGAAGAGAATACTAGAGAGAAGATGAAAGAGACAACCACTGAGGGGAAAATAAAGGGATCCTTTGTTTCCTGCAAACCAAGCAAGTGACACCATCTAAGCAGTATAGAGAAATACAAGCAATTGCTGTCATCTTTGGTATGTTCTGCTGCTGCCTTCTTGAGAAGTTTATAAATGAATAAAATAGCCAGGGGCATCTGAACTAGGTTATATTAGAATATTAAACTCGACTAAATGAACTATGTATGAACATAACTTTGGGGCACAGAATTACTGTCAGGTCTAAATTACTCTCCCACAAACTTAAACCAACATTTAGACTGAAGGAAAAAGTGAGAGCTATGCAAATATGCATGAAAATATCAGCTGGAAACACACCCAGAATTACATCAATATGAAATTACCAATATTAAGTTAGCAGAATGCATTAACTTGGTTTAGGGAACTTCTGTTAACTTTGAATGGTGCAAAATTCTCCAGTTCTTGACTGACGTAAAATCCAGTGGATTTGATTTTTCATATCTGAGCAGATTTGCAGTTCCTAAATTTGCTTTGGACTTTGCACTTGAATGAACTCAAACTGAAACTTACTCCTTTTACATTTAAATCACTGAATAGCAGTAGGAGGCTTGACTGGGAGCCTCATACTGGCACTTACACAGATTGGGAAACAATAGCCTATTGCACAGTAAAGTTTGTAAACTGTGAATCTTTATTAAGGAAAGAGGAAAGTATAAGACTTGCAGGGGGAGCAACAGTGTAAGGAGGTCAGGGAGAAAATTTACATTACAGCCATACACTTGCTGATAAAATCCATGCTGTGGGAATGACTCCTTTTAAGTTTTGGCATTATACAGAGGATATGGAGAACCTGTATTCATCTACCACAATCAGCCTTCAAGGCTGTCAGAAATTAAGTGTAATTTTCTGCTCCAACGTAGCAGCTTCTCTCTTACATTTATTCTGGTGACTGACAACAAACACGTCTTCTGCTAAGCTGTTAACTGTGAAGAATCTGTTGAGAGTGAGGTTGTTTTGTGAGCTTTTGTGAAAAGCAGTTGGAAGAAGTCTTGAGTTATTGAAAAAGTAATTATAGGATTGCTTTTAATTAGATTACACAGTTCTCTGGGGAAACACAAAGATGTTGTGGTTTGACATTTTGGCCCCACACACTGCCATGCAACCACGTTTAGCAACAAGGAAATTTTGCCAGAGTGAGTAAGACATATCTCAGGAAGAAAGTGCATTGGTGAGAGAAATGCAGATTAGATTTCAGTAAAGCCAGATTTTCAATTGGAAGATGTGACTCAGATGACTTCAAAGCCCCATAGAAGAGGATTTTTATTTAATTTGATTGTTGAAATAATAGGAGGGTTTTTTCCAAATGAAAAGCTGGCTACATTTTTTGTATTTTGATTAGTGTTGGTATAGTGCTCTGTAGTTGATTCTAACTAACTCTTTTGTTATCCACTAATTCATTTCTGTGGATTGCAGTGTATTTAATGAGAAATGCAGTGCTGATAGTTTTGGTTTTCATCCCCTTTTGTTATAGCCAACAGATGAGACAGACATTTTCAATGATCAATCAGTGCCAATTTGTAGAATTATTTTGGCTGTTTCTGCAACCTGATTGCATGATTTTATCCAGAAATAATCCCACAGGAAACAGAATACAAGCGTTTCTAAACTGCCTGTCTTTTTTGAATATGACTGCTTCCCTTGAATTGGAGAAAATGAGAATATCAATTAGAAGGTATGGTCAAATACCATAACATTCTTTGGTTGATTAACATAACCTATGTTACATTAATTTGTGTTATGTTATGTTTTTGTTTTGTTATGTTATGTTTTTTCCTTTAAAGGTGCTGAGAATATTTTAGTTGCTGCCTTCAGTGCTAGCAGAAATCAGCTCATCAATCATAGACAAGGTGGGTAACCAGGCTACCATTGTCCTGTCTTCCTGTGGGTTTGCATCAGTATTTGTAACAGCTCTATTAATAAATCAGAGGTAGAATACACTGAGCACTACCATAATGATTGGTTCCCATCTGGGAAAGTGTTGTTACGCTAGAAAGACATCTGCTCCAAGCTGCGAAGAATCAGAATGGACTGACTAGGAAAATATCCAAGCAAATGGAAATAGAAATCCCATTTCTAAAAATAAAGACTTTTTACCTAGTTACTTTTTCAATGTGTGGGATAAGAACAGAAGGACACCACTAGAAGACATAAAGAACTTTGGAAAAAAACACAGCTGCCAAGGTAAATCTTTATAAGCAGAAATTTAATTCCAAGTAATGGAAAGAAAATACTTATGAAAGAAAGAAACATAACATGATCTATAGATGATCAGTCTAGTCATGACTACAGTACACTGCTAAGTTGCTGTGGAAAATTCCTCTTCTAAAGGAGATTCACAATCAGACATCCCCTCCACATTCACACCACAGTCCTCCTGGCTGCCTCAAGGCTGCTCCACACATACACATACAGTACCCCATGCTGGAGTGTCACTTGTCCCCCAGGGCTCTCCCCTGACAAAGCCACTCTGCTGTGGCTCTGCATGGTCTCTCTGCAACCCTCCTGCCCCGCAATCTCACCTGAAATGAGATCATTATGTGTCCTGCATTCTTTGGTCCTTTAATTTCCTTTCTTACCTTCCCATATGATTTGGCCATGATGAGAGATCAGTGATGCACTAGTTACTTTTGCTCCCAGAGTATGCAAAAATAGTATTACATTTCATTAAAGTTATTTGCATTCCTGTCCTTAACAGTTGTATATGCTTCTTTGCTCAACTTTCTGGAAGCTGATATAAAGGCTGTCAGCAACCTATCATGTATGTTTTGACCACTTTGACTAATGGTTTAACCCCAGGCAGCAACTAAGCACCACACAGCTGGTCTCTCAACTCTGCCCTCTCCCAGTGGGATGGGGAAAAGAATTGGAGGAAAAATATTAGAAAATTCATGGGTTGAGATAAAATATTAATTGAAAAAAAAATTATACTACTACTATTACTAATGATAAAAATATGTAATGAAAAGAAAAGCAACAGCAAAAAAAGAGACAAAGAAAACATAGGGGAAAAAAATCCCAACATGGTACAACCGCTCCCCACTCACCAGTGAATGCCCAGACAGTCCCCAGGCAGTGATAACTCCCGCTCAACTCCTCCCAGCTCATATACTGAGCAGGATGTCTTAAGGAGTAAAATATCCCTTTGGTCAGTTTAGGTCAGCTGTCCTGGCTGTGTCTCCTCCAGTTTCTTATAGAGAAGTAGAGCACACAGGTACTATATTAGAAACTGAAAAAGTCCTTGTCTTAATGTAAGTATTGCTTGGCAACAAGTGAAACATCAGTGTTATCAACCTTCTTCTCAGCACAAAACCAAAACGTGGCCTCATACTAGCTACTATGAAAAAAATTATCTCTATCCCGGGCAAAACGAACATACCACTTCTACATTTTAACTTGATCCTTGCTATCAGAAAGGTTGTACTGCTGAAAATTGCAGCAGCAGGGTTAAACTTTTACCACTTAAAGGCTCTGTGGAGGAAGGGAAATGCAAAAGAATTGGAATTCTTCTAGTACACATTTTTATAATGTGAACTGGAAGGCTGTTTTCAGCTTACTGTAAATCTATACAGGCATGAAAGTAGTTATTATGCTTTGCATAATGGCCTCTGACTTCTTAGGTGACAGTTTTTAATGTCAGTTAGACTATCTAGGATTGCAAAACTGAAAGGTGCAGCTCTCGTTATGTAAAGATTTATCTTTTGTAACATTGAAGTGTTTCTGGAAAGTTAATAATGACTCAGAAATCAATGCCAAATGCATAGTCTAGGCTTCTCCCTCTTCACAGTTTGTGGATTTGCAGACTGTAATTAAACCCTGCACTTTCTTTTAGTCTCCCACTAGAGCACCTCGTCATTTGCTGTACAGTTTCGACACAATTACCATTTTTGCTGGCCTGCCAATATCACCTTGTCCCTCAGGAAATGGTCTGTGTACAAAGGCATAAGCCTCAAAGAACAAACTAGATCTGGAAACATCACCACAACCACTACTCAATATTAGTCCAGAGTCCCCCAGAATACTAATACTGGCTCAGCAACATAATGAATAATTAAAAACAACTGGCATTGTTTCAAACATTTTTCCAATGTCTTCAAATCACGGCAGAAAGTCAAAGTATTTTAGAAACATGGATCTTTGAATGACCTGTGTCATGATGAATAGTAGTTGAAAATTACATACTAAAAATATGACATCAGAAAATACTCACAGGTTTACAGGATAGAAATAATCTGCATATGTTGATAGACTGTATATGTATTTTAGTTTCTTCTAGTAACATTCTTGTATTTTAGCTTGTTGCCTGGCAACACTATTTTTAGATATTCAAGTAATGTGTATCTTTGCAAATTAATCTCTCAAACATGGTTGCTGAATCCTTTCTAAATAGCCCCTTTTCATGATACTGAAATGCAAATCAACGTAATAGCCATGTCTCAAGCATTTAGAAATGATGAGTAGAATGGAAAAAAAGAACCAATAATGAAAACACACATTTTAGAAATCTGCTCTGGGGCATCATTATTGGCATGTCACAACACATAAAAATTTAGAAGCACAGATCTGTGAAACTAGTTTAAGGATCATCTATTAAGACTTCTCAATGTGCTGAACAGTTGCTGAGGATTCTTAGATAAATTAACAAATCAAATTGCTGCCTGCAACTGTTGATGAAATACTGACTGAAATGTCTCAAAAATTTTCAAATGCATAATCACTGGCAACAATATATGTTTACAGAAAAAATTTTCAACTAGTATTTTCTAGATACTTAAATAGGTGTAGGTGTTCAAATGAATCATAAAATGCTTACAGATCATTTTTTGTGCTGTAGTACAAAAAATTGTAATATAATCTTTTGTGCTGTAGTATGATTATTTTATTTCAGGTGCTAAGGCCTATAAGAAATGTCAAAGACTTACCTGACAGCTTTCTTCAACTTATGAGTTTTAACCTAATTAAAGACAAAGAATTTTATCTTTTTTTTTTTTTTTTAACCACACAGGAATTTCTGATGAGAAGCACTTCCACATATGAATACATAAGAGAGTTTTTTTCTTTAATTCTAATGCACATAGCCCATCTTTCTTTGTTCTTCTGGAACGCAGACGTGTTCTCTCCACAATGAATAAAGCAGGAGTCAAGTAGAAGATTACTTTGCATTAAATTCACAGTATGCACATTCAGGGAGCAACAGATTAGACAGAAGCTAGCCATATACTTCTGAAGTAGCATATTTAAGACAACACATAAATTGTTTTCTTCTTGAAAAATACATTTACATAATCTTCCAAATGACAATTTGATCTTCTTTTCATAGTCAGAAATAATACTACTACTAGAAATTGAATTCTTCTATTAAAATATAAAAAAGAATGTTCTAGGTTTGTTTTCTATCCTTTAGTTATTTTTTCTGTCTTCTTATTGAGACAGTTGGTGCAAACTCCACTTTGAAAGGTATAATATACATGTAGAAATTAAAACTGTCTTTTTTGCAGATCTTAAGATGCAGAAAATAAGAAGCAAAAGGAGAATAAAAAAATGAATGAGAGAGATATTGTAAGATACTATTGAAGACAATATGAGTCTTTTGGTAGAAAGCAATTAAAGTGATCAGCTAAAACACAAAACATAGCCCCCTCCCTTTTTTCTCAAAGTGTTGTCCCAGCACAATTGGCATCTTCCTATTTCATTCTCCTGTTAAGATGAAGAAGTCTTAGGATCAGTAAAGATCACTGACTACTAAACTGTCCATTTATACTATTTTTATAAGATGAATACAGAAGAGTCAGCCAGACATCAAATCTTATTTCATTATTCCTTGGGTCAGACGAGTTCCAAAGGCTAGAGGTTAAATGGAAAACCACTTTAGTACATTAAAATGCACAAATAATTGAGTCTTTCAGTAAATTCTGTTCAAGTGGGTTAAAAATAAAACGAATTTGACAAGCTTACATCTCATTCACAAGGAACCTTTAAAAAAGGGAATATCAGTATTCATTGAACTTAGAAAATACAGTTATAAACTGGCATCAAGGGATGTGGACATCAAAATATTTCATTTATCACTGCTCATGAAAACCAAACCAAACAAATGAAAACAGAACTTCTTTTGGAAAGGAAGAGTAAACAGTTTTTTTGTAAGACAGAGGAAAAATTTATGTGTTCCTGCCCTTCCTCTGTAAGCAAAAGTGTTTCGGAGATCAAAGACCTCCAGCAATTAAATAGCAGAAAAAATTTAATCACTTGTTTTAGAAAACATGCTATAATGATATTCCCTAAAAATGTTTTCTCTTTCTTTCTTATTTAAATAAAACATTTCATAAATATATATATAACTATGTAGTATGGATCTTGTGGAAAAGGTGATTATTACCTTTACTTGTCTATTTTTTTCAGAATTACTTCAAAGCGTAAAGCATTGTTCAAGAAGATGAAAGATCCAAAAAGACTGCATTACATGTTGGGGGTTGTAGGGTAGCACTTTATCCCACCCAGAAATCACAGGTGTGTGTGTGTGTGTGTTTATTTATTGATATGCACATAAAACCAAGAGAATATCTATTTATCCAAAATCTGGTACTGTGGAGTGGTCATTCTTTTCTTATATATAAATTTAAAAGCTTTTCAAGGGCCCCACTACCATTAATTTAGTGGAGTATCAAAAGCAACATTTCCTTAAGTTGTTAAGTCTCATTTGTCAGACATTAACAAAACATTGCAATATCTAGAATTCTGTTAAAAAAAATAATAATTTAATACCTGCATTTGGGTGCTGTGAGCTTTAGGTGGCAATTAATCTTTCTGCAACAGTTTCTATCGTAGCAATTGTAAAATCATGTGAAACGCACAGAATTACTGATTTATTATAATACCCATATTTTTCATGGTTTTGATTTTCAGGATGACATATTTTTCGAATCAATGACTACCCCTATGTTGTTACTACATAAAATACTCAAACATTGTCTGTGTAAGTTTTCTAACACTGTGAAATATTTGTAGTCATGAATACCCCAAAACAACAGGCACACAAAATGAAAGGATTGTCCTGTACATCATCTGTGACCTTGAAAATTACTCTGAAGGTATTATGATTTATAGGCTTGCACTCTTCATGCTACTATTCTTGTTACCTCAGTATATCCCCCAAAACTGTGAATAGGATTCAAGTGGAGGCTTACTAACCCCTAGTATAGAGAAGGATGTTTTTCCAGCCACCTAAGGTGCAATGATAAATTGAAACAGAAACACATTAAACATATAAATAATAAATATAGCTCAACAAGAACTGCATGTCATCACATAGATTCATAGGATGGTTTGGGTTGGAAGAGACCTTAAAGATCATCTGGTTCCAACCTGCCTGCCATGGGCAAAGACACCTTCCACTAGACCAGGTTGCTCAAAGCCCCATCCAGCCTGACCTTGAACACTTCCAGGGATGGGGCATCCACAGCTTCTTTGGGCAACCTTTGCCAGTGCCTCACCATCCTCTCTGTGAAGAATTTCTTCCTGATATCTAATCTAAATCTCTCTGCTTTCAATTTAAACCCATTACCCCTTGTCCTGTCACTACAGGCCCTTATAAAAAGTCCCCCTCCAGCTTTCTTGTAGGCCCCCTTCAGGTTGAAGGCTGCTATAAGCTCTCCCTGGAGCCTTCTCCAGGCTGAACAAAACCAACTCCCTCAGCCTGTCCCCATAGGAGAGGTGGTCCAGCCCTCTGAGCATCTTCGTGGCCTCCTCTGGAGTCTCTCCAGCTGGTCAATATCCTTCCTGTGTTCCAAGTTCCACAGCTGGACACAGTACTCCAGGTGAGGTCTCACAAGAGCAGAGTAGAGGGGGAGAATCACCTCCCTCGATCTGCTGGCCATGGTTCTCTGGATATAGCCCAGGACACGGTTGGCTTTCTGGGCTGCTAGCTCACACTGACAACTCATGGCCAGCTTTTTGTCCACCAGTACCCCCAAGTCCTTCTCCTCACAGCTGCTCTCAATCCATTCTCCACCCAGCCTGTACTTGTGCTTGGGATTGCCTCAACCCAGGTGCAGGACTTGACACTTGGTCTTGTTGAACTTCATGCTGTTGGCACAGGCCCACCTCTCCAGCCTGTCCAGGTCCCTCTGGATGTCATCCCTTCCCTCCAGTGTGTCGACCGGACTACTCAGCTTGGTGTCGTCAGCAAACTTGCTGAGAGTGAACTCAATCCTGCTGTCCATGTGACCAAGAAAGATGTTGAACAGCATCAGTCCTAATACCAACCACTGTGGAATGCCATTCTTCACTGGTCTCTACTTGGACATTGAGCTGTTGACTGCAGCAATTTGAGTGCAACCATCCAGCCAGTTCCATATCCATTAAGTGGTCCATCTGTCAAATCCATGCTTCTCCAATTTAAAGACAAGGATGTGGTACAGAACAGTGTAAAATGCTTTGCACAAGTCCAAAAGTCATCTCAAAAGAGATAAAACCTAAACTCCAGACACAGCTAAAATTATAAATATTATTACAATAAATGTGTCCTCTCCTGTGATCTACCAGGTACCACATTAAATATTTCACCTTTCTTTTTTCGAAATTTGGCCTTTATCTCAGATAACAATATCTCAAATCCTCATGGTGAAAACAACAAGAATAAGACAATAGCTGTGTGATAACAGATCTTCAGAGCATCGTCTTAATAATAGTATTAAGTACTATACACTCAGAATTAAAAAAAAAAATCAAGGAACAACCCAGAACATATTTTTTTATATGTGCAATGTCTACAACCACAGGAAAGCTACATTTTATTTTTCTCCTTGAATTAAAGAATTTCCTGTAATAATCCAAAAGATTCAATGGTCACTTCTGCAATTTGGAATTCCAAATTAAGTCACTATGATAAAGAAATAGTGAAAGTTTCCCTCACAGAAAGGGTCTCTCCTATAGCTATCACGATCAGCATCAAAAGTTAACTAATCCTGCTTTAGTAGACAGATTATTAGATGACCCTCAGGTCAGAGTAATTTTAGGGGAATTACACTCAAGACTATTCCAGTTGGTGCAAATTTGCTAGTCTCGAAGAAGAGAATTTGCTCTTAGAGTTTACTACAGTGCAGTCACACTCTGCCTGCGTTTTATGATATTAGACTAGAACAGAGTGCTGCTCAGCTGGCTATGGCTGTTCCTTCTCACATTTTCTCCACACTGAAGAAACCTGGAGACCTAATTCTTGGTAGGTGTGCTCTGCAAGTGGAGATGACATATGACACATGACAACATAGGTAAAAGAACTAACTAATTCATAATGAATAGTAAAGGATGATATTTTCATGGGGTTTTGCCACTCAGAACAGTATTATGAGTTCTGCCACATCACTGATACCTTTTGTCTCCTACCTAATGCCTTTCAGTTACTATGGCTGCATGCTTCTTCAAACCAGTTGAATGGTTTTTGGAAGAGATGGTGATAATTAGGTATATTTGGTCATTTAGTATCAGTCTTGGCCCTAGTATGATACTGTCAAGTTGGATTACAAACCAGACGTGGGAGCCTGTGCTGATGTGTTTTCACTTTGGCTAAGGTTGCCATATTAAAGCTAGCTCTGTTTTAAGGCTGTAGTAACATCTGCAGATACAGTATAGATTTACCATTGCATCATAAATGTTCAGAAGCATGCACAACGGCAATGCTGAGAGAACCTAGTGAAGTTGAGGGTCTGACCTAAGTATATTTTTCTCTTCCTGGTTCTTTGACAGCATAATTGCTTTAAACTGATACATTTCTTACTGAGGAAAGCACTGAAAAATGTGCTTATTTGAGATGGAAAACTATCAAGCATCTTTCAAATCAACAACCACTGCCTCCAAGAAGCCAAGAAGCCATCCTCAGGCATGGAGTAAGTTATCTAGGTGGCTACAGTCTCTTCTGCTGACATAGCTGTGAATACAAAACAAATTATAATCTTAATGTTGATGAGCTTCTGATAGCTTTGCAATATTTCTAGAACACCCCTAGAGTATTTTCCAAATCTAGGTGGAAAAATAGATGAAAGAAATTTAGAAATCAGGCCCCAGTAAGAATGAATCATATTCCAGGTACAGCTGATAAATGCTTCTGTGACTCCAGTGTGGTACCTTTGAGAAGACAGAAGACAGGGAAGAGTTTTAATATATTTCTCACTTTGTAAACATGTATAGGTGAGACACAAAGTTTGCAGGTACAGGTCATGTTCCACTTTTCTAAATGAAAACAATCAAAACAGCCATTTCCTCAATCAAAACAAAGTAGTAAAGGAATCATAAGAGGTAAACAGAGTTATTAAGTTGTCAGTGACTTGATTGATAACCCACTGCAAGAAGCTGAAACTCAAGTAGTATTCCATGCTGATAATCAGTTGTGTAATAACCAGCAACAAATGTTGAAAAACTCTGAAGATGCATGTATCCTATATGCTTAAGGAATAAATGGTGAGTGAAAAATTTCTCAGCCTAATTGCAGTACACATAGTCTAAGCTGTACGCATGTCAGACAATTTATTGTGAAATAAGACAGAATTTGTGAGCAACATGCCATTTGACCTGTGCTCATGATATAAAATGCATCAGTCTAATCTTGCTAGGATCTGCTCACAGTGGTGAGGTTACTTCATCCTTTGAATAACTATATTCATGTGTTAAAATAGTTGTACCTCTGTATATGTTATAAGTAAATGATCTAAAATATAGTTCCAATAAACTTGTGCTTGAGCACTATTTTTGAGTCCTCAGCATTAGCCTCTTTGTTGAATAGTAAATTAAGGCACCTGTAATCAGCGACATCTTTTACTGACAGTGGAGGGAATGAGTGAGAAATGTATGTACAGCAATCCTCTCAGGACTCACTTTTAGTCCTGTTCATCAGAAGTGGTCATCCAGGTTTTGTTATAATTACACGAGTAGCTAGATAATCCAAGGAAGGAGAATCAGGGTGTGGTTTTGTTATCTAAACCTTTAGTACCATTTGACATTCCCTAGGGTATCTAAGATGTCCGCATGGGGCTGGAACATAGCAAATCAGGTGAGCAGGAAACCAGGTGAGCAGGAAACCTAACTATGGAGCAGGAGATGTACCCCTCGAGGGACAAAACTGGCATGAGATTCTTCCGTGTAAACAAGAGACTCCTGTCCTTGGAGACTGGGATATGAGGCCATTCTCAGACATAATCTTTGTTTCTTATGTATCCTAATAAAAATACTCTTTTCCCTCCACTAGAGACCACCTTACTGTGCATCCAGAACACAAGAAGCATAGGACCTGCTGGGGCATAGGCAAGAGGAAATGGCTGGTTTTCCCCTGGTGAATATGGAAGAGTGTGGAGTGCTGGTACATGTCAGCAGCCTAATTTTTTCTGACAATATCAAAGAATCTAAAGCTTCCGTATGTGAAATAGATTTAACTAAAGAAAACTGTCTGTTTTGGTATTGGAATGAATAGAAATGTCGCTCACTCCTGAATAAAGTGTTGTTAAGCAATATCTACAAGTTCTGCTGAATATAGGTAGTAGAGGTTCATAAATCTGTATCTTGCAGGTAATCCAATTAATTAACGTTTCTCATGTTTAATAAATAACAGGACACAGCAATTGTATCTAGCACTGAAAGTCAATTATGCTCTTACATTGATATTAAAGAATACAAGGATGAAAACTTATCCTACAAAAAATGCTAACAGCTTGAGCATTTTTCAGTCTATATAGTTATCAATAGAGAAAAAACATAACCATTCTAAAAATACTGTGAATTTCGATTATATGACTTTTTTTGTGTGCAAGTAATTTTTTCCCATACTTTACAGGCTGATCATGTCTTGCTTATATTTGCTTTGTCTAATGAGCTGCAATGGAACTGTCTGCACAGAAAGATGAATTTATGCTCTGGGTAAAACTTCTTGAAAAATTCATTTGGGGAGCCTCTGCTAGAACTAGCCATTGCATAAGTAGGTGGGTTTTGGGAAAAGAAGGGTTTACAATAGTCACTAAGGTCATAGGTCTAAAGAGAACAATTTAAATCATCTACTGGAAAGTTTGAAGTTCTTGTTAGCATAACATCTGACCTTTGCCTTTGACTTCATTAGACTAATGAGAAAATTTTCTATGATCATATTTTCTTTCTCCTTGCTGTTTTTTCCTGAGGAAGAATGCAAAGAAATTGTGGTTAATCTCTCATGTAAAAAATATCTACATTGTGCAAAGGGTTAAAATTTATTTGATCAGCAAAATCTTTTTCATGATGAGTGTGAAACAATAGTTTAAGAATGTTAAGATCAGCAAGTATCTAAACACTATACTCAGTGTCTGTGTTGTGTGCTTTATTGCAAAGCTCAGTTATTGATTTTTTAGCATTAAATAATAGTAAACAGTTCATTTACAAGCTGTACAACACAATTGTGCTCCTCTGACCCAGTGTTTTACAAATAAGCTAAGTGATGCTATATTTAACAGTTTGGAAGAATCCAGCATGTTATTCGCAGCCCCAATTATTTGAAAATAGTAAGGTAGTCTAAAAAACTCCCAATATAAACTTAAAAAACCCCAATAAAAAACAACAAACAACCCCCCCAAATAACTGTGGGGTTTTTTGACCCCACAAAAGTTGTGTTTTAGGTTGTTTTTTGGTTTTTTTTTGGTTTGTTTTTTTTTTTTTTTGTTAATTGACCATGTGGAAATATGAGGGCCAATTATTTGCTTTTTTGGTTTTGGCTTCATATGACATACTTGGGGCAGTTTTCAAGCTTTCTTTTTACGGTCTTGTGAAGCAGAACTTTTACACTTTTTAAGTCAGAGTATTTTTCAGCTAACGTGACTCCATGAGCTGGTGCTTCGTATTAGAATTAAGGAAGACTGAATCTCAAAGGTCATTGGATTAAGAACCTGCTGAAAGTTTTTAAGTTATTTTTTCGCAGGGTAAGGGTAAGTATTTGAACTACTTGGTGCAAACTTCAGGGAAATCTAACAGTAAATTATTTTCTGTACCAAGAACCTTAATTAGATAAGTCTGAGTAAAACACCCATTTAAGTCAGCTGTCTTTTTTCACAAATTTTGTAGATATTTGATATCCTTGAGGCGTCTGCTTTTCTGACAAATTTTTCTAAAGAAAAAAATTTTGCAGAATTATTCATGAAGGGCACACAGACAACACAGACACACCCTTACAGCAAACCAGGCAAAGTACCCTTAAATTGAGTTTCACTTCTTTCGAATTCTGAACAGTTTGCACAAAACATATATGAACAGCTGTGGATGAAGGATGATTGAAAGCCTTGATCTTAGATAAATTACAGCAAGAAGAAAGAGATTGCTAGTTATTTCTCAGGAAGTACCTGTCTCTCACCTTCGCACAGTCAGTTCAATGGCAAAGGATGTTCAATTGTAGCACTGCCATTTTTTCCAGACCATCCAGCTCTACTTGCTATACAGCTGATGATGTGTGACTGAGTATTTTTCTGCCACAATGACTTAAAGGCTTACCCTGGCTTACTGCCTTTATCATTGTACAAATAGAAGTGAAATCTGTGTCCACAAAATATCTGCTATGTCAATGCAGGAAAAGTTTTAATATTGAGTATAGCACATCCCCTCACCTCCATCTGTCTTTCCGAGCTTGAAGAAAGATCTTGAGCTCAATACTATCACTAATCTGGCCAGGTATGAATTCAACCTTGATTAAAGCAGACTGTTCTCAAGGCATGGATCTTTTGCCATTTTCTCAGTTATCTTGAACAACTGCACAGGAAGACTTAGCAAACAATGAATAGCTTGCCTTTGAAATACAGGTTTTGATGATGTTCCTGAATCAGTACAGCATTTTGTTAAAGTTTACAAAGATCTATTGGATCATCAGGTCAATCTTTTTGAATCAGCACCGTATTTCTCTGAAATAAAGGATCTATTTCATTGTGAAACTTTAGCTTCATTTTAATGGCATTACTCAAGAGCAGAATTATTAGGAAGCCTTATCTAAGAGCAACAATTATCATGAGTCCATTCATATTCCTAGTCGAAGGAATCCATCTAGTTAAAACGGCAACAGAACTTTTCATATTCTGGTTAATGAGCTGAGGGGTCCAGTCAAACAGCAATCAATTATCTATAATTTAAAGTTCATCTGCAGAAAAAGATGAGTGGTAGCTTCAAAGAAGTCGACGTGCTTGTCAACTTGTCAGTGTAACTTACAGCATGGTCCATACTCACAGGGAAATATAAAAGCACTTCATGGTGGTTTTCTCCCAGCAGTGACATATACTATGATCAAAGACTTTGCTCTGAATCTGAGCACTCCCTAGCCAGAAAGACGGTGACTTCAGCTGATAGCCAGGCATGGTGTTCTGCTTTGTGCTGTCTTTCAGTATTCACAGTGTAACACAAGTTTTCAAGAGGTATTTAACAGTACAAACAATAATGAAAAAAGGTTTTCATTGCTCTTTTCATTCTGGTGGTTTTCTCTTTCCCTCTTGCTATCTCTTTCCCTAATATTTCCGAAGGGTTTATTCTTCTGGGCATTTAGGCAACCACTTCAGAACAGCAATAGTAATAACAAAGTCCCAGTGAATTTTCCCCTGAAAATTTCTGCTAGATGTTGTTTATGGTATTAGTAGGTCTTACTTTCAAGCCTTAAGTTCATTTCAGTGCTTCCAGGCTTCCAGTGCATTTATATAATTTTATGAGAGTCATAGGGTGGATGGCATTGTTGACTGTGTTTTCATAAAGTAAAAAAATTAGTTGAAAGACCTTTATTTTGAATCTCCGAAAGCAGTCAAATCCTGGATTCCTCTAATTTCTTCAGGGAATTTGAATGCCCTGAATAAAATGTTTTGACGCTAGCTATAATACTTACCCAAATATTTGCAAATATTGACTGCAAATATTTCTTGATCCAACATGTACCAGCTCAGTTAAAATAATGAATTCAATAGATGTGTTCCCACACTTACAATACATACTTACAACAACCATTACTTAAATACTTAAGCGTAAGTTTTCTACTGTTACTAGGTATGAGAGTTACCATAGGAAGAAGAAATTTGGGAGCCATTTCTACTCCTTAGTGCTAGTAATTTCATGCTTTATTTATATAGCAGATACAACCATGGCCCTTATGATCTTTACTGCAGAGACTGGAGCTCTGCACCAGTCTGATAAGTTGTGAGAATCAACCATTTTTCTGAAGTGGCAGCAGATTCTTAATCAGCAGAAAGAGACAAAGAGAAAACTGAGGGTGACAACTGAGTATGCTAATACTGACGGTATAAATGAGGTGATGAGGTAAAAGAGTTCAGATAATGTTATCATAACTCTGGAAATAGCATCAGCTTTTATTTCAACACTGTGTACATGAAGTGTGAACTGTGGTACCTTAAAGAGAAGCTCATATATTAATGACTTCTTATATCATCTATATACTGCATTTTATGGCTCTTGCTCTCATTCTGGGTTTTTCCATTCACAGCTTAAAAAAAGCACACGCTCTCAAGCTTAAACAAATAAATACGATTTAGAAAAAAAAAAAAAACCAACACAACCTTGACAAAATTAGTGAAGCTGACCGACTTGTTAAAGCTAATTTTCTTTAATATACCATTTCCATGATGGCATATAATAATTCCTTTCATGACCTGAGAGTTTTTTCCTCAACAATCTTGCCTGGGAGACTTGCACTGCACTTTAATAATGCTTTGCGTGAAAAAACATTTCTTGACATCTGTTTAAACATTGTCTTTATATTCCCTTTAACCTCTTTGTCCTACTGGTAGTCATATTAGCTTAAAATATCCTGAAATAAATAAGATCAGTATGCAGTTCCTGATTTTTACAGAGAGCTTTAATAAAATCCCATTTATCAGTATTATGCAGTTTAAAAATAAGCAAAGATTTACAGCAGTATTTTGGGGCTTATACTACATGCCTTAGGTTAAACTTTTTATCATTCTCATTTTCTCACAGTTACTTATCTCTTATCTTTTTGTTTAAATTAACAAGAAAAAAAAAAAACCAAAGCAAAATAACAACAAAAACAAACAAAATCCAACAACAAAACCAAAAAAACTCAGTCCTCAATTTTCTCTTTATAAACCAGATACTCTGTGACGTTCTGCATTTTGCTATATCCTGAAAAGTCTGTGTGGTCTTTTTGCAGGTCAGTTACATTCAATTCCAGTCCTTAAACTGGACTTCTTTATGAGACTGTACATTACTACTGTCAATAATCTGTAATTTCACTTGACAAAAGTCAGTCTTTTCTTGATCCATTCACAAGAAAGTTGTAATGGGCCAGAACTGTTGGCATTCACATAACAGACTTGGAAAGACAGAGACTTGTATAACTTGTGTGCTTTTATGGGTTGGCCAGAATTGCATTAAACTATGATTATAAAAAAAAAAAAAAATTCTGACCTTAGACGTGGGGATATTTAAGAAAGACCTGTTTTATCAATATATATTCCTATTACATTATTCCTTCTGCTTCCTTTTGTCATGCAAAAGGAGGGCAGTTTGAAACCAATAGTGCTGCAGGGGAGCAACACTGTGTTACCTATCTTCTTCAGGAGGATAGAGTCTGCCAGTCCTTTATCCACAGGTAGCATGAGGACCTAAAGTTCAACATCTTGTTCACACGAACAGCGAGATTGAGTGTGCCCTCAGCAAGTTTGCTGACGACACCAAGCTGTGTGGTCCAGTCAACACGCTGGAGGGAAGGGATGCCATCCAGAGGGACCTGGACAGGCTGGAGAGGTGGGCCTGTGCCAACAGCATGAAGTTCAACAAGACCAAGTGCAAGGTTCTGCACCAGGGTTGGGGCAATCCCAAGCACAAGTACAGGCTGGGTGGAGAATGGATTGAGAGCAGCTGTGAGGAGAAGGATTTGGGGGTACTGGTGGACAAAAAGCTGGCCATGAGTTGTCAGTGTGTGCTGGCAGCCCAGAAAGCCAACCGTATCCTGGGCTATATCCAGAGAAGTGTGGCCAGCAGGTCGAGGGAGGGGATTCTCCCCCCCTACTCTGCTCTTGTGAGACCCCACCTGGAGTACTGTGTCCAGCCCTGGGACCCACAATATAAGAAGGATATTGACCAGTTGGAGCAAGTACAGAGGAGGACAAGAGGATGCTCAGAGTGCTGGACCACCTCTCCTATGGGGGCAGGCTGGGAGAGTTGGTTTTGTTCAGCCTGGAGAAGAGAAGGTTGGTGGGAGACCTTATAGCGGCTTTTCAGTACCTGAAGGAGCCTACAAGAAAACTGGAGGAGGACTTTTTATAAGGACCTGTAGTGACAGGAGAAGAGGTAATGGGTTTAAATTAAAAAAGGCTAGATTTAGATTAGATATCAGGAAGAATGGGTGGTGAATGAGTGGTGAGGCACTGGCACAGGTTGCCCAGAGAAACAGTGGATGACCAGTCCCTGGATGTCTTCAAGGCCAGGCTGGATGAAGCTTTGAGCCACCTGGTCTAGTGGAGGGTGTCTCTGCCCATGGCAGGGGGGTTGGAACTAAATGATCTTCAAGGTCCCTTCCAACCAAAACCATTCTATGATTCTATAATCCTGTGATTTAACAATGTGAGTCTAGGAAATGTTTTCCCAGAAGATGATTGTGAGAGAAAAAGAATCTCCTTATGCACATCTAACTTCACACTATATTTTCAATTTAAGAAGCCATTTCGTCCATGAACAACTTTGCTTTTTTTTTTTTTCTTTTTTTTCTGTTTCACGTGAAAAGTGGCTGCAATTTCACCTGTGAGACACTTGAATTTCAGAATTGACTGGCTCCTCTGTACAGTCAGGAAAGAACGTTGGGATCCCTTCCTTCGATTAAAACATTGCATGAGTAATATACTGTATTATTTATCTATTTATTGATCCATTTATGTTTATTTTAGGGTATCAGTTGATCTATCTTGTAGCAAGAAAATGGAAGCATGGACTTTGCTTTCAGAATGTGTACAGCAGGGCAAGTGGTCAAGTGCAAGGTTCCCTACATTGTGTCACTGATGGGAGGAAGACAGAGCACTTTTGGGATGAAATGGCAATTAAGGTTTCAGGTTCATTAAACAAGAACAAAAGAACTGCACTCAGAAGAGAATGCTAAGGCATTCAGTTGTCTTTCTTGCTACTTTGTATTATGACATTACTGGCATTGGAATGGGTTGCTGTGCTGGGTTCAGTCAGGAAAGGGTTAACTCCCTTTACTCTGGTTGCCAGGGAACTCTGTTGCTGGACGGTAAGTGAAAACATTGATAAGGCCTCAGCTGGTGCTGGGGATGGCTTGTACTGGACTCAAGGTCTTTTGTCCACTTCGGATACTGTAGCTGACCCAGACTAACCAAGGAAGTATTTCATCCCATAGTCCGTCATGTTCCGGTCTCTTTGGGTGGGGAAGAGGGTCCAGTAGCCATTACTCTGCCCTTCTCTCTCTCTCCTTTACTCCCTTGCTCGTCTCTCCGGGCACTTGCCCACCCTCCTGCGTTAGCTGCTTTGCTAACTCCTGTGCTGCTCATTTGTGTGGGAGCTGGTGGATTGTTTTGAGTTTTCTGGCCGTGTTATCAGTGATAAGGTTTGCTCGGAATCTGCTGCGTAGGCTCCCGGGCTGCGATTGCTTTCAGGCTGTGGGTCTCGGGCTCTCGGGGTCTGATTTTCATTCCTCAACATCTGGGTGTGCATTGGTCAGTGGATGGTGGGAAATTGTATCATATTGTATCATATTGTATATATTGTACTATATGTTTCATTTTCTACTATTTTAAGTATTTATTAGTAGTAGTACCTGTATGTATTGATTTAGATTTAATTAGTAAATAGTTCTTATCTCAATTTTACGAGCTTCCTTATTTCTTTTTCCCCCGATTCTTCCCCTCAACTGGAGGAGGGGAGGGGGATTTGTGAGAGCGGCTTCGTGGTATTTTGCTAGCCGCAGTTAAACCATGACAGTTGCCCAGAGAAATTGTGGATGCCCCATCCTGTATCTCTTCAAGACCAGGCTGGATGGGGCTTTGAGCAACCTGGTCTAGTGGAAGGTGTCCCTGCCCATGGCAGGGGGGTTGGAACTAGATGATCTTTAATGTCCCTTGTAACCCAAACCATTCTATGATTCTATAATTCTGTGATTTCTTATAGATATGATGGTTATATTCTTCTTTGAGGATGAGAAGCTATATTTATAATGTGTTGGTAAATATAACTTACAGTAGAACCTTGTCTTATCATAGTGGGAGATAACCCCTTTGTTCAAATACCCACTGTGTAACCTGAAAATCAGTAAGATTGGTTATGATAAGGTACACAGTAGTCAGCAGGAAAAGATCTGAAATTTAACAGAAATTTATTTATTCTCAGTTGCTAGAAATAACTCATTCTGAAAAAAAAAACTCCACATTTAAAAATGTTATTTTTAAGCCACACTATTGCAGAACATGTGTCTCCTCACACCAAGATTAACTTCTGATGTATTTATTGCTATTCTTTTTATACGTTCACTCATGAATCTACTGGCAATTAAACAATTCCTGAGTATTTAGCATCTTATTTATATATGCTAAGACATGAGCCCCATCTCAATTAAATATCAAAATTAGGAAATTTGCTCCTGACAGATTGATAAAAAGAGGTAAATTCCCTCTCTCATAAGAGAGCGCTCTTGACATAACTAGACTGAATGCCCGCGGAAGCTTCATAGCATTCAGAGTCTGATGAAGAGTGGATCCCATTATCCTGCCTAGACATGAGCTACAGATGTGGTGAGATGACCTAAAATGGTCTTTCAGTAATGTGGGCTATATTTTAATATCAGACCAGAAAATATAGACCAAAGCTAGATGTCTGGCAAATCTAGAGCTATTAGGTGTCCTTTCTTTGTCTTGGCAAAACAAAGATCTATAATGTTTTTATGCAACATGAAACAGTTTCAGAGAGACTGAATGGGTCTCAACCTTCAATACTTAATAGTGTAAAGACTAAAGTATATTAATAATAGGTGTTTGAAAAGATAGTTACAAAAAAAAAAAAAAAAGAGGTTGAGTTTGTTCTATTCATGAAAGACAAACATCTGTTGAAACCAGAAGTGTTCTTTTTTTTTTAGGTTTCCAGGTAGAGAAAAGGCTTTTCCTGCACTATAAAATAAAGCATAAGAGTCCCTGGGAAAGATACAATGTGAGACTCCATTCCTCTAATCTTATCACCTTTACCTACTCTGGTGGTGAGGAATTCTTCAGGTTTATGGATTTTTTTTACCCATTCTGGAAGACTGTAAGTCTTCCTATGCTCTTCACATGAAAGCTATTAGCCTACCATATCTGTCATCACAGGGACCAGGCTAACCAAGTTCGGTGCTTAGATATCTGTAAAGAGTTTGACCACCTGCTAACCTGCACCCTTGAACTGAGATTTTAAAGGTGACTCAAAAAGAAAGAAAATCCAGGAATATGTTCTGAGATAACTTCCTAGGGTTAATCAACAAAATGGAAAATAAACTGTTGTATATCATTCGTAAAGAATGAACAGCTGGTACACAGATAATATATAGCTGGCAAGTCCAATTTCTTGAAAGATTAGAAATAAAGCAGAATTACTGATATTCATTTCACTCAAGACTTAATTAAAGGATCAATCCCAAAAATGACTATATTTCAAAATTTCTGTCTTCATTGTTTTGCATGAACTATGTGTCAATGTCTTCTGTCATTGAGCGTGAAGATATTAATTTCCATGGCTTTCCAGCAGCTGCTTTCTTTAACACATTATTCATGATAATTTATCAAGACTGAAAAACACCTGGCTTGGAGCAAAACTCTGCTTTTGGAATGAGATCTTTGTTGCAGTAACCAGTTCCACAAACTGAGGTCTATATTTAAACTCACAAGGAGAACTCAGGGATTAAAAAAGCCCTAAACCTTGGAAAACAAGCCACCTCATTCAGAACCTTATTTCTAATTCTGTGCTGGGACTTAGGCAGGGCCAAGTAATAATAGCTTCTTACAGAATACTCATTGTCACCTGTAATTCTTGAGCTGGAACTCTTTTTTGACTTCAAGAATTAGAATATATGAGTCTCCAATGACAGCTACTTTACAGACTTATTTTTAAACCCACAAAAAAGGAGATTTTCAAGTAATAGTTGTATTTAGAGCTAAAACAATATCAACTGACCAAAGCTCAAGCCTACAGCAATAGTGTTTCAAGAGAAATGGCATTCTTGGGTAGACTATGGGGAAGAAAGATTTCACAAAAGTGTTATCAATTTCATAGAATCATAGAATCATGGGAAGTTTGGGATTGGAAGGGACTTAAAGATCATCAAGTTTCAACCCCCCTGCCACGGGCAGGGACACGCTCCACTAGACCAGGTTGCTCAAAGCCTCATCCAGCCTGGCCTTGAACACTTCCAGGGATGGAGCATCCACAGCTTCTCTGGGAAACCTGTCCCAGTGCTTCACCAGTGGAACAAAGAAACATGGCCTCTTCTGTTAGGATTCTTAAGACATGTAGCATATCAAAGCCCTGATTTCAACACTTAGGAACCGTCAAGAATCTCATGTCACACAGATTCTTAACCCCTCCTTTATCAAGTCATACCAAATAAATTCATTATTTGAGTTATGAAAATAAAAATTGGATGTCTGAAAAGGATGTGGCTTTGAAAGCTTCTAACTCCTCAGCATCCCTTAGGCCTCACTGAAGAAAAGTTTCTGCTTCTGTCATTCTTTCTGAGCTGTGAGTCATTTCTAGGGACTCCTCGTTGTTTCTTTACTAGAGAAAGGAAAAGGGAAAAGGGAAAGCTTCATGTTCTAAAACATTTCTGTATTACAGAATCAGTAAATAATCGACTACCAAAGAGAGATTTCAAAAATGAGCATCAGTTCAGATACAACTATTTTGGAGACCTAACGGTACCTAATGACTATATTTAGGTATTTTAAATGGGTTCTTTTTAATGCAAATAATCTTTACATGTATTACTAAAATAATTTTTGGACTACAATAACAATTCCATAATGTTCCATAGAAAATTGAGAAACTTCCACAGAAAGAAAATGAACTTTCCAGACCCAATGAAGAAGGCAGAATCACAGATAAAAGAATAGTGTGTAGTTATGTGAAGGAACAGCAGTTTCTGCCTTGACACATAAGGTTATATAAAAAACATATTATCACATTCCTCACTGAATATATCACCTCATCAGTTCCAGAAAGTTTCAGTCCTGGGACTGGAGAAAACCTGTAAAAAGCATGAAGTGACTTTAGCATCTCCCACTTCACATGAAAGTTGCTGCAGTATAATATTTACTTTATTTACTGTATTTAGTCACTTTCAATCTGATTTTTCCAGCCTCATGTCTTAGTTCAAAAGCCTAGATCAAATCTTTCTTGTCCTAAGAAGAAAGAATATTCTGCTGAAGCAAAGATCTTTTTCCTTTAAATCACACTTTTTGTTCCCTATAATTGTTCAACCTTAGATCAGGAGATTTTATGTATCAATGAGAGTATCCAGTGACAGTTACATTAATTTACCAATATAACTATTTAAAATTTGGACTTCAGAGTCTCTATTATTCTATTCTATTACACAGAGAGTATGATTTTAGATTTTTGTCTAATCTGTTCAGTCAGTCTTGTTATATGTAGAATCTAATATAAAAATATATCCTACTCATCCTTGGAAGACACAGGTTTATTCACCCAAATTACAAAGCTGGTTATGGTCACATAGACATGTAATATGAAGAGGTTCTTGTCACTACTCTGCCCTAAAATTCTTATCAACCACATGATATACATACACAACAGAAACTTTTTTACAATCTGCTAGCTGCAGAATAAAAGCATAATCAGTAATTGAAAATAGCAGGCATAAAGCACAGCCAGTGCAGAATGTAAGGTTTTGAACTTACTTTGCATAGCTGTAACTACAAGCACTAGTTACAGGCAAAAGAGAATCATGCCCAGGAACTGTATATACCAGTCCCTCACCAAATATAAATGTTCCCACATCCATTGATTTCAATAGAGTCAGACAAATTTGCAGCAGTGAAAGCTTTAGGCCATTTTATTGCCCAGATTTTTTTCAGAATGTAGCCTGTGTGCAGCAAGGGTGGATATCATACACCCTGGTCCAACTCTGCCCCTGTAGAAACTGATGTTGTTCCTGGACAGGTTTAATGTGTTTCACTAATGAAGCATTAGCAGCATTAGGACTGGTGCAGTACAGAGTGCATCTCTCTCCTTGTTTTGCATTCTCACTTCATCTGTATTTGTGTGGTACTGCTGGGGGAGAGCAGTATATAAGCAAAGGCATGACCAACAAATACTTCTTCTTGAAAAGAAAATCATCTGCATGGCCTCTGGGAGTCTAAGCAGCTGTGGAAATCCAGCCTTTATCTATATTACATAGTTTTGATTGATGGGATTAAAAAGCAGCTTAAAAATCTGGGGGCACTATTCTGCGTAGGTTTGCATGTCATATCACATAAGGCCAATTTTCTCATAATTTATTAATTTTAATTCATAATTTAAATAAGAAAGTTGTAAAACATGGCTCTAGCTGAAGTTATAAAAATCAGTATTCTCCAACATGACCCTGGTTCAATTCACTGCACCATGAGTCTGACATAATGGTAGAGGAAACTTAAAGGAAGGGAAAGATTTTTGCCAGGAAAAAAGGTACAGCCAAACGAAATATTGTCACTTTGTGCCTAAGAGTTATATTCTTTAAAAACAAGTAAAAAGTTTTTCTTTGCCAAAATATGCTGGTAGCCAAATGAAGGGTCCAGAACCAGATTCCTGGAAATTCAGGAAGTGTGTGACAAACTCACCTACACATGTGCTCAACAGCCCTTGGTAGTGTATTTTTAACCGACTTGTGTGGTGTGAAGTGAGCAAGCATGTAGAAGTATTTAGGAATACCTTTAAAGAATTATGAGTGACAATATAAGAAACCGTTACAGGGACAGAAAAGACACCTCATGAACTCCTCTTCACCTCTTCTTATTACACAAATGCAAAAGGATACTGAGTGAAACTGAAGGATGGGAAAGTAAAAAACATCATTATCATCCACAACACATAATTAGCCTGCAATACTCATTACTTCCAATATCAGCAAGAGTAAGGGCTACAGTTAATAAAGCATTTAAATTCTACAAGTGCAGCTACATTCTAACAGGATTTGCAAAAGGAACACAAAGATTATGTAGTAAATGCCTACAAGTTTTCTTTACAGTCCTCTGAAAACATGCTCTCTGGAAAATAGTGTGTGTTACTTTACCTATGTGGCTCCAATCTACTTTACAGGAACACAGAAAATACACAGACTGCAGGAGACATCCTGGTGTATCTGGCAATAAAGAAGCACCCTGGCTGTGCTCCAGCACAAGAGATCCCCATTTTTTTAAGGGTGTTCCCTAGTCAACATGAACACCCATACTAAATGCTCAATCAGCAGCCATGGGGTTGGGCTCTAATATCTAAATCAAACAGTTGGGTGTCTTTTGAGCATTTTAGTGGATATTAGACATCATTATTTTAAGGCATTTTAACACTTTTGTTAATCAGATCCCATGACCTCAGGAGGATTTGAAAAAGGGACAGGATTTTTATGGTTAGCTGAGATAAGAAGAGAAATTAAAGTGAAATATCTAAACCAAAATAAAACAGAAAAAAAAAGGAAGGAATAGAAATCCTTTTAATTTAAGGCATAAGCCATTTTCTGGCATTGGATAATAAAGGGAAATTTTGAGGTGAGAGAGATTTTCCAAAGATAGTGTCTGGAATGCTTTCCACACATGGTTCAGGAATGGCAGGCAGTACTAGCATCAGTAAGTGGGGCTTTATGATCTGCTGACCTGAATGAGTGTGGCCACAGCTATGTTCATACAAGCAAAAGCCAGGATCTGCTAGGTAGCCATGGTTAGCCAGGTTGTACCTTTTCTAATGAGGGCCTTTTCACCCGTCAATCCACTGTGCCACATTTTCTTTTCTTTCATTTTAAACCTCTCTCTCACTTTCTCATGTAATTTTTTTCCACTCTGAAAGGGTATTCAAGAGAAAGAACTTTAAATTAATTTTTTAGACGTGCTCAGTGTAGGTAGTGCATGAGAGCAGACAGAATTCAATTCGGTTAAATGTAAGCTAATGCATACTTGCAAAAAATTCACTGAATTTCTTGTGCATTCTCAAAGGCTCTGATGTCCTGATTCAATGAGCTTTTGAGTGCTCCTGAGAGAATCAAACCCCTTAATTTCCTTGTCAGGAGTTAAGGGCTCTCTTTCTACTCAATCAGCAATGCAAAGGCCTTAGCATTGAACTTTGACCCCTCTTAAGAAGAATCTAAGTGATTGTTGTTCAATGAAGATAGCTTCTTGGCGTATTGCAGCAAACAGGTTGCTTGGATGAATTGTGGGGACTGAAAAATGGCATACAAATACCATAATCCTGTTACAGGAAGTAATGCTATGAGCTGGGCAGGTGCTGAGTCCCACATTCATAGGATCACTTCAAAAGATTTAATACTAGAATTTCATAGAAGGTTAATGAAAGCAGTAAATGATATGCTAGAATCTGCAGGAAACAAGCCATTGCAAAGAGCAAGGAGCTGAGTTCCAGCCTCACTGTGGCTTTTTTATGATGGCTGCAAAATAGCCAAACTGACCGTTACCCCGGAGAGAGAGGATTTGAAGTCACTATAGGGTTTTTATTGCATTGCCCTCTGCAGTCTTCAAGATTGCTAAAGCATTGTTGGAAGCAGGCCTGGAAAAGGAAGGAAAGAGCAAGATCTCTGTGCTGGATATTCCAACCAGACTGGCACCCCAGTGGGGTCTGTGAACAGCCACTCTGAACAGAACCCTTCTTAGCAGAAGATAGGCAGGAGCTGTCTTCTCTGGGTGCTGCAAAACACAAGTTTACCTCCTTCCCCATATTTGTTCCTTGGTAATGGCAAGTATAGTTTACTGAAATACAAGGAGATAGGCAAGTTTGTCCAAAACTTATCAGAGTTCTTTTATTTCCTATGTCTTTCAGCATAGAATGAAGTATTGATGAAATTTGTTTTGCCCTTTACACACTCATTTCATTATCTATATAAATTTCTGCAGAATGCTCCTCTCTGGCTGAACATAGCAAATGAGGTTTCATCATCTTCAGACATAAGAATTCACATTATGAGTGAAAAGTTGCATTTATTTCAGAATTTGTAAATTATTTCATAGTTTTGACTGTATGGAAAAAATATAATTACCATACTAGAAGACGTGTCAAAGATTCAAGATGTTTTACTGGGATTTCATTTGAATGTAGCTTCTTAATGCTTATAAGGAGGTTGTTATGGTTTTAAATGAGATCTGTTGCTAATGGCAACTGTTTCAGTAATTGTAAAATCTATAAAATAGACAGGGCTATTTAAGCTGCTTAAAAATTTATAGCATATTAGATTTAATTAATATATTCAAATATGAAAAGTTGTTAATGATTTAAAATCTGAATCAATGTTTTTCTATGTGTGTATATTTTGTATTAAAAATACTATATGAAATTCTTTCAACCGTATTAGAATGGACAATTTGTCTAAAATGGTATAGTGCCTTAGACTACTACTCTATTTCTTGACCTCTGCATGCTGCAGTTGAAATCTGGATTAGGTAGGAAGGAATTACTGTGGAAGATTCAACAGAGCTCTTTGTTGGCAGTTGAAAACCAAGTTTTATTATCAGGGTTGTATTTGTATCATCATTGCAGTGTTTACAGTGCATTCAGCTCCAGGTGCAATTACCATATCTAACTTCACACATATTAATTGGTTTTATTATATACTACCTTTGCTCTCCTAGTAAATAAAATTCACAGTTATTATATTGCCTTCAGCATAATTAAGCTTTTAAAGTGTTATAATAATATATAGAGAACCCTAGTGTGCTACTTAATGTGGTATTTGCAGAGCTCCTTGAGGTCACCATATAAATGGAGCTCTGTAAGTACAAAAATATTATTATTATTACTATTATTACTATTACACAGAAAGTGTGGGCAAGATTACAAAGACAGTATGCATATACATATATGTCTATATATTTGTACTAATGGTATCTGAAGTACTTTTAATTACATTTCAGGTTTATTTTATTCTACTATAAAGACAAATAGAGGCCTATTCTTTACCACCTTTCACTTGAAAGCTGGCTTCTTACCTATAAAAAAAAAAGCTAATATCTAGAAGAGTGAGTTCTAGCAGGAGATGTCATGGAAGCTTAAAGCTGTAGTATTTCACTGAGTTTCATTTGGGAAAAGATTTGCAGGAAAATTCTGTAGGGTTTCCCGTGTTAACATTTCTCCAAAACCTCCAGTGCTGAGTTAATGATGGGATGTATTTTTTTCAGGAACTCAATAGTAGTAGCCACCCACTTCGTTCTAGAAAATCTCTGAAGATTTATATCAACCTCCACCTTAGACTGTCTCCAAGGAGAACCAGGATCAAATGGACAGTCTCTTTCAATTACTTCCTCTGCTATGATTCCAGGTTAATCAGAGAATTCCTGTCCTAAGATGCTCCCTGAACTCCTAAAGGGAGATATTTCTCATCAACATGGAAATTGCACTGCTCTTGCTTCTCTCAGGCTCAGTGGGATGAAGTGAAGAGATACGTGAAGAACTGTAAATCCATGGGAGTTTAACAGGCTGTATCTTATAGAATTTCTGCAATGACTGCAGTTTGTGAAGCTTTAAACTAGGCATTTCTGGCCTTGTAGTATGCTACAACACACAGTTCAGCAACTGACAAAATCCGTGAAGATTTTACAGCTTGTGTTGAGTCCCCTGTCGAAACTGCACTGCTGCAAGTGTTAAAACTAGTGTGAGCATGTTTACAGAAGCACTAGTACCATCATGTGCAATCACAGGGTGTATACATACAGATTGATCAGATCCAGTTGTAGATGTACAAAGTTAAACATACACCTCTAAGCTAGTTATTGTTCTCAGTGGAGAAAAGTACACACATGTGAAGATTAATTGATTTGACTGAATTGATTTGATGGAAAGACACTGGCCATAAAGAATGGGAGCCTACATACCTACCTTAAAAGACATCTAACGTCTGGTGCTCCATTAGAACAGACAAATCCCATTCTTAGTGCTTAGTGGATGAGAAAATGATAAGTATGTTCTGCTTAAGATTGACTACTTAGGGTTACATAGCAACCCCAAAGTTAAATGAACTAGAATGTCAGGTAAAAGGTGGAGTTCTTGTGACAACAGCTATTCCTGAAAGTAGTAAAATGCCCAAAATCAAGCCTATAGCCAGAAACATTCAGAAAAAGAAAAGGTAATGCAGCTTTGTACCTAAGAATTTTCGTTGAACAGGATAAATAATGGACTGGAAAGACTCT
Source organism: Rhynochetos jubatus (assembly GCA_027574665.1). NCBI lineage: Eukaryota > Metazoa > Chordata > Aves > Eurypygiformes > Rhynochetidae > Rhynochetos > Rhynochetos jubatus. The sequence goes on along the minus strand of CM050652.1, from coordinate 25,295,045 downwards.
ATGCAATCTCCATATAAATCTCTAAGCATAAGAATACAAATATGCTATTTGTCTTTCCAGCCTCTAGGTCACTGAAAGGAAATTGAATGTTCAGCTTGGAGGGAGACCTAAAGAGGGAACTAAATTTAACAGAATAGCAGTACATGACTGTGACTGCATAGATGCTGGTGAAATGTTACAGAAGGGGAAAAGAGAGAGACACTATCTCAACACTTCAGATATGTCCACTTAGGAAAGCAGTCTGTATCATGTAATAGAAGGTGATAGTATCAAATTCTGTTAAAATAAGATGAAAAAACTACTTCAAGAATACCTATAATTTGCAGGTCACATGATGCAGCATCAAATCAAAACAAGTCTGTCTACAATATCTCGCCTGAATAATTTTAAAATTTTCATTTTAAGAGATAATCTTCTGCTCTCCAACTAATTAAAACAGAGAATCAGGTTTCTCTGTTTGTATGAGGTAAACTCTCCAACTTTAAGGCAGCCCAGATATATCATATACAAAAGAACGCCTCCGCCTTAATAGAAGGAGAGATAAGAGTTCAGATGGAAGTATCTGCAGTACTCATTCACCTCCCACCAAGACCAAACTTGACAGCATTTTAACCACAGCATATTCATGACTGGTATATTCTTTAAAATAATTTAATCTATCTATCTATCGACCTACCGACATACTGACTACCAACCTATTTATTTATGTTCGTTTGTTTCTTTGTATGCAAAGGACTCAACAAGGAAGGCTTATTCCGAAATTGCGGTGGGACATAGATTATATGCTGCTGAACATGTCTCCAGAAGTGATCGACAGTGCTCTATACAGTCACAAGACAAAATTGCCTGCCTAATGATGGAATTTAATGTATTGACAATGGAGTTTCTAGTAGAATATAACTACTAGTTCTTAGTAGTCATCATTAACCTTTGAATTTACTTTCCTGGGTATATGATCTGAACGTGTACAGCCTGATGGTTTGCTTCTGTGATTCCACAATAAATCTTATGAATGTCTTAACTTTAGTCAGCTTTGTCATAGGGGCAAATTTTTCAAAAACAAATAATGTTTGAGGAAAAGAGATGATGAGGCAGAAGAGAGAAAAGACACTGGGGGGGGGGGGGGGGGGGGGGGGGGCGGGGGGGGGGGGCGGAATATAAAGATCATGCAAGCATGGTGTATAGCCTAGATAGAATATTATTCAAGAATCAGGGGGGTTGGATTATTACATATTCTGTGTGATTTTGAACATTTCCTTAAGGATTTTTCTCTTCCCCAAAAAACTATAAAGCTTGGAGAGACTCAACACTCAAAACCTTTTGGGAATTATGGTTGTCATAGATCAATACTGGTGTAGTCAAATGGCAATACAATATATTAAGTGAAAGATAGCTAAACCATTCTTCCTATTAGCTAGATGTTGTGGGCTTATGGGCAATAATTCTATGTTAATTAATAATGAGCATCTTCTGTAGTAATTTTATGGCAAAAATTGTCTTGACAGAGCGCATGTATGCTTTGCATACAGTCTATAGGCTGTGCAATAATCTGCTGGCTTTGTGTACATCCTTCTGCTAAATTGTTCCAAAATATTTTCACAGTAAAAGCTGTTGGTAGAGCTCCATCAGCACTTTCCTGTAGATATTTAGTGCACCTTCATAGAGCTGCCTTTTCTCCCATATTACTACTATATGCTGACAAAATCTTAGAAACCCTTGTCCCACAAGTCCTGCCAGCACCCCTCCCAAAATCTTTCTGGTACTTTTGAGAACTCCAGCCTTCACACCCTCATTCATCCTCTACACTGTGTTTCATCCCTGCTTTTTCACTGCATTCATGTGTTGTAACAGTTCAGTTCTTGAATTTAGGTCAGTGCTACCTCTAAAAGAAAAAAATCCCTTAACCAGCAAATAACAACACCACAACAACAAAAAGTACAGCAGTTGCAGAACTACTAAAGGTAGGAGGTTATTGTGTTGTGGTACAAAGTAAATGTTGTAGCAGAAGCAGATGTGTTACCAAGCACCTGAGAAGAACTGATGAGTAAAAACTCATGTTGTACTCTAAAAGCTACATATGCATGGTGAGGGCTTGTGTTAGTCACTTCTGAGTTTTAAAAGTACCTCTAATTTTGAGTACTTCTCTGTATCAAGACACTGTCACTAGAAAAAGATATGGTGAGATACATGCTGAAGCCTACTGATGGATGATGGATTTTGGTCACATTACTCGGGATCTTTCATTCATCTGTGCACTGATCTATTTCTACAAAAAAAGAAAAAAAAAAGAGAAAAAAGAGTACTGATTTAGAAGATAAAATGGGACTTTCAGTCTTCCAGTCTCCAAATCATATACAATTTCTTAATTCAGTACACAACATACTTCCTGTCAGCCCTTTGTTCATGTTGGTCTCTACCAGACACAGGGTGCAATGGAAGCAGGGAAAAATATTTCTGTGCCCCCTCATCTTGATCCTAGAAACAACTGGGCTGATGAATCAACCTCTGTAAACTGTGCTAGACTCATTGAGTGCAGCCTCAGTAGCAAATAATTAAAACAGTCCACAACTGAACCCTTTTATTTCCATACTCCGTAGCAGATAGTGTTTTCCACTGCCAGAGATTTGATACTGAATTTAGCAGACCGGGGATTTACTTTAGGTTGCCACTTCCTCTGTGAGAATAAGTAACTGCCAAACTGCCTCTAGAAATTGTATTAATCATCCTACTGGTTCTCTTTAGGCAGAAAAGGTTGAAATAAAGGAATGTTAATTGACTGAGCAAAAGAAAAAAGTTTAACATTTTCTGGTATCTTAGCCTTGAGACTCTCTCATCATCCTTTTCCTATCCTTCTATGAAAGTGATAAAGTTCTTATTTCAGATTTGATTCTCATTACTGACATAATGTCAGGTGGTTAAAGGTAACAGCTGGGAGAAGAAAGGCATCTATTACATTTGCATTCAGACTATCATCAGGGTTGTAGAAATCTGTAGCACTTCAGGGCTAATTTCTGCAGCAATGTTAACTAAATTCAGAAGCAGGTTTGTGAAATTTCCATGGCAATTTTGTAGCAGTAAATGCTGCATAATTTATAACAGCAGGAAATATAATACGTGTATTTTAAAACATTTTATTATTATTTTGTTTTATATCCAAGTAATAAATCACACAACGAAGACTGGTTGGGCTAACAGGGAAACATCTAGCAAACGTAATATTTGCTATGCAGTCTCACAGAAGAAACATTTCTTCCTGCTGGCAGCATGTGGTAGCAAGCTGTTTCCCTCAAAGCAGGATAACCTTACTCTTTTCACTGCCGTCATTGTTTTGTTCAAATATTTTTATTCATGTGTGTGTATATTCCATTATTTACTTATACGTATATTAGAAACCACCACAAGAGTTTAACAGAAGATTAGACTGCCAGAAAATACAGTTTGTCAAAAATGAAAAATAGAAACAAAAATATTAGCAGTGTTATAGCAAAACACTTCAGTGTTAACAAAATGGGGGAAAAAAATGCAAATTCAGTTTCAGTGAATTCAACTGAATGCTTCAACTGAAGTGTTTCAAGTTCATATTGTTGTGTGTCAGATTTGTATTGTTTCCTATATGACACTAGCATATGTAGGAATGAATCATCAATAGCTGACAAAAAAAGATTTTCAGATGGCAACATTTTAACATTTTATATTAAAAAAAAACAAAACAAAACTGTCTTCCAGGACATCTGAACTACTTATATATACAATTTTTAGTCTCACATGCTCAAATGCTTATTTCTTAGCCATGGAAAACCAAGTACTGAAAACATTTACATGAAAAATGCTAGGTGAAATACAGATATGGAGCAGCTGTTCTTTTTCTCTGGTAGTATGTGAAATAAAGGATGAAATAACAAGGCGAGGTTCTGTCTCACTTCATTTTACTGCTTGCATTGATACAGCTTATGCCTTTTCATGTATTTAACCAAATTAGTGAAAAAGATAAGCAATTAGATAGTGAAAAAGGACCTGCAAAGGCATCCAGAACTCCTGCAACAGGACTTACAAATAGAGATATTGTACAAGTCAGATCTTAAAGAATGTCCTCAAGCTCCCTATCATCCAAAACCGAAGAAAACAAGAGACTAAGGAAACTACTGATTAATGTGGTAATTCTTGGTACCATATTGAATGTATTGCCAAAGTCATATGTTCTATTCTGATAAATAAATCTCCCCTTTGACAGACAACAGTCTTGTCTCTTTTGACATGGGAAAAATTCACGCCAAAACTCCCAACTGATGTTAACTGGTGACAACCGATGTTGTCAAACTGCTTTAGCCTAAATAAATGAACTGTGTCAACATGCTCCACAGAAGCAAAATTTTGCCTCTTGACAGGTGGATGCCTCTTTCTGACAGTAAATAGCAAATGATTTGATAAAATAGTTGGGTTATACAGAAAACAGGAATAATGTTACTGCATGTCTATCATTATAGTGGTAACCACACACTGAACTATAAGCACACAGATCCAAAGATGTGTAAAGTGCAGCTAATTATCAATTTTGTATATAATTATCATTACTTTTACATTTATAGTTTATACTTATTCATAAGATAATTTTGAAACATCAAAACTTGGGACTAATTATTTTCCAAAGAACCTTTAGTGAAGACATAGCTCAGACGTTTTGAAAACAAAGTGTGATATATCAGTTAAGTCTATGCTTGCTGACGTGCTCAAAGAATACCCCAAATCTGGTATGATTTTCCTTTGAAAAAGCTACCTTGGTACTGCCACGTTTTCAAACAGTTTCAAACCAATGCTTCTGGCTTGAAGTCAAAGTTGCTTCTCTGCTGTCTACTGAATTACCTCTGATAACTTTTACAAGTTAGGTCTGGATTTACTATCCTCCATTTGTACGGCAATTCACTTGTACTTACAGAGAGAGGTCATATCTTTGGTAGTCACTCAGCCATATGACTTATCAGTACATTTAACTTCTCTATTCCTCCTTTCAAGGTTAGAAAATCCCTCAGAATCTTGTATTGCTTTTAACCGCTAAATCGATGGTAGTGACCTCATGCTTTTTGTGAATGGATGCTGGCCAAAAGTAAAGGCATCTCCTTGCTAAGTATGTAAACTAGGAAAACAGACTGTATATTTGTTCAATAATTTGCTAAAAGGACTCTTGCATCAGGGACAATATAAACCGTATGTAAGATGGGCAATCTCATGACCCAGCATTCCTGCATGTCGATTGGTTAGACAGCAAAACACATTTTATTTTAAAATACTGTTAGTAGGACAAACATCAAAGAAACTTTTAATAAACATATAAAGGAAATAAGACTTTCATTTTGTTAATTGTTTTGTAGTGGTTACAGAATCAAGACTGTGAAAATCGTATGATATAAGCATATCAAGAACCATTTTCAAGCAGTTCATTGTGTACCCATCAATTATTTACTGGTTACAACACAATAAATATTAATTACTCTTCACATTCCTAAAGTGAATTTGGTGTTTCTGAGGTTGCAAACATACCTGATTAAAACCCCTCATCAAGCTAGCCAATAGAAAGAGCAAAGAGAGCAGATTTGCAAGCTTTTGGGCCCTACCAGGAAGTAAATGTATCTGTCTCTGAGCCTATTTTCTCCCTCATCACCCTTTCTATAGGGCCACCCAACAAAACTGTTTATTATAAGGGTATTTTTAGTGTAGTAAATACCTCTTTTCCAGGACATAGCCTTTAAGTCACTTTAGATGTGTCATTAAAACTCCATCAGAGTGTTAGAGTAAATAATTGTTTTGTCCTTGTTCTATCTATGGAATTTTTATGGACATGCATATGGTCATGAAGAGCCTTTGTTTGACTTTGCGACTTTGCACATTTCTGTGAGTACCTCAGTTTAAATTCACTGATTTATACAATTGAAATAAGACATATTTTCACCTTAGTCCTCTAAGCTGCTGAATTTTTAGAACACATTTGAAACATAGCAAAACAAGCAGTATTAGAATCTACAGAAAATTGAGCTATTCCTGCTTTTTTCTTAAAAGCAGATCTGACAGTGGATATACTAAAGGTTATCTTCTTACAAGGGCCTATCTGCTTACATACCAATTCAGGAAGTGAAATATCCACTTCTTAAAGATTTCAACTTGTGTTTACCTAAAAACATGCCCAAGCACATACAGGCTATTAAGCAGATGTGGCAACAGCTTTTATTCATCCTTCTTAGAAATCTATTTTATGCCAAAAATTTAGATGAAAAGGTTAGATGAAATGAATCTTACCCTACCATTTTACTTATTTCCTGATATTCTGTCACTTCATATATATATATATATATATATTTACCCAGTTAACTTGTCTATAAAAACCCCTTATTTTCAGCTGTCTAGAAAGAGTGATTAGGTCTCAAAACCTGAAGATTATCAGATAAACAATTACTCATGATTCCTGGCTTAGGTATTGGTATTGATAGATAGGAATTGGTAGGTAATTTGACATATATGGTATTCTGTGTATAGAGAAATGAAGATATTTGTTACCAAATCATGTGCATTCATGCTGGTTTCATGGCAAATAAGGTTTAATTTGATTGCATATTGCTAGTTTATTTGATCAAAGGCTCATTTCCACCAACCCAATAGACCTCAGAGGAATAACAACAGGCAGAGGAACCCCAACCACCTCATCAGAGCGCAGTGGAGCCCCTGAGGCAGCTCTTCCCCAGGACACCCTAACCCTAACCCAGCCCATGGCCCTGGGGTGCACCTACCATACTCAGCCAGCAGCAGAGGCTCCTTCATTCACCTGACATACTGAGGAGGAGGTCTACTGCCCCTGCAGACATGACATTCAATATGGTATGCTGGCAAGATACTTGTGGGACTGTGCTGCTTATTCTGGAATGATCAGAGCAAGCACCAAAGGCACAGAAAGTAGGGTGGAATGGAGAGGTACAAGTGTGGAAAGAAAGGATTGAAAGAAGCACTTGTGTATAGGTCAGTAGGATTGTCTGGCCATGAGCTGCACCTGATCCCCACAGTCTGATCTGTCTTCCCATTACACTCCATTTCTAACTCTTCTTGGCTGCAGGGATCTCTGTCCTTCGGGCTTGTGTGTGCCTGGGGATTTGAGTACAGCAGCTGGAGTGGGACCAGGGTGATCAGGGGCCTGTGTGTCTGTGGTGGGAGGAACTAGAGAGACTCAAGCATGTGTGCACTACGTGCAGGTGTGTATATCAGCGTGTTATCACTGGTGTGCATTGAGTTGGACTAGCCAGCAAGTAGGACAAGAGGATTGACAGACAGGCTGTGGAGTGACCATGGGTCTGGGCTGGATCCTGAAGAGACCAGGGGGTCTGAGAGTTGGACACTGGAGGGACCAGGGGTGTGTGCCAGGTGCTGGAGAGACCATGGGGTCTAGGTGTGGGCTACTGGAGGGGTCATAGTTCTGAACCAGCTACTGGAATGAGTCATGGATGCATGTGCGTGAAGCAGCTAGGACACCAGAGGGGCCAGGGCCAGCTACTGAACAGAGTGAGTGTGTAAAGCTGGTTAGCAGAGGGATCCACATGTGTAGATGTATGTACATACGCATATACTTTTCACTAGCAGGCTTTCATCCCGAACAGAGTGGGTAATACGAATTTGGCTGGCTGTACGTATATGTATACATGTATCATATGTATGTGCCTAATGGGAATAAATAATTTAGACAACTGGGGTAAGTGTCTAATATCAGGGAGGATGAATCTATACTTATGTTTAGATGTTAATCTGTACAAATTCATATAAATTCTAAATATGTGAGCTGAGAAGATAACCATTTAGGTCTCCACACCAAAAAGGTATATTTGTAATACCTTTTTCTTGAAAAGTGAAAGTCAGTGGTGCACCAAGATCATAAAAAAATAATAAGCTGTGCAACCATCAGGCTTGGAGAAATAAATATACACTATTCTGGGTATAATTTATTTGACAGTCACAGGTAATCTGAAAGACAATATAGCCTAAATGATTCATGTGCACTGAGAAAGCAGGTCTAATTCACCTCAGGAAAAGCTGTCTCAGTTGCAGTTATTAAGCCAAGCTGAGTTCAGCCCCGTATGCTTCTAGTATGGCTGTATGTTTACTTTGCTTCAAACCCTGTTTGAAGATTACCAAGTAAGAAAGAGTCTGCCTGGAAAGCCTGTTCGATGGTACATGTCTTTATATCCTGCTTGCTTTCCTAATCTCGGTGAGGCACAATAGTTACTCTGGGACCCCTTACACCTGTGTGTGGCATGTACGCAGCATCAGCCTACATTCTGCATATGGCTTGGCTCTATATTCTGGCATCAGGGTGGTACTTACCTTCATGAAAATAGGGGAAGTCAACAAGCAATAAAGCCATCTTTGTTCACAGTGTGTCTGAGTTTTACCTAATTTAATGAAGAAGCAATAGAGCCTATTTTTTCTTTCACATTTTCAGCATTCTTGAAAAGAAAAAAAACCCCAAAGCTATAAATAAATATTCTCAGACTAAAATATACTAGGATTGACCTTACTGCCAAACAATTCAAGTTGCTAGAAGAAATGAAATGAATTGCCAGAGTTGTTTTATCAGTAGATGTGACCATATTCCTTCTCTGAATGAGTGACGTGAACAAGCAGCTCATCCTTTGAGCCCTGAAGTCAGACTCTAAAACATCAGCCTGGTACTATGGAATCCAGTCTGGGCTGGATGTCTTTACTTGGAAATTAGGACTGTCAGATTCTAAGAGATAATATGAAACATGTAATTGCTTGATAGGGCTTCATGTTTTACAGGAGATCTCTGCTGAGAGTTCTTATCTCATTTCACAATTATTAGAGCTCTGATCACCAGCTGTGCTTGTGACACAGATTGGAGCTGATAGTGCTGTGATCAGCAATGACACGAAGCAGTTAGTGATGTTCAGGCTGCTCTGACCCCTGGATTCACTGGTAAGGGAAACTGTGAAGAACAGATGTAGCTGATGGAGTTTTGATTTAGTGCAAGACTGAGCAACAAGAAAACATGGTCTTCCATGTCCTTTTTGTTCCCCTTCATTCCTCTCGAACAACTCTATATCTAGTCTAGTAACAGTTAAGCAAAGTGGTTGGTGCAAATATGGATGAGAAGAAAGAGAAAAAAGGGAATACTTAAGTCATAACGGACATTGCACTTGAAAGATGATACTGCTCATAGGCAAAAATACTATCTATACAAAACCAAAATAAATAATCACTGAGGAAATATTTGCTCCTTATAAGCCCTATTTGATTTAAATTAATGTCCTTATAAGCCCTATTTGATTTAAATGAATGAATTGCAGGTATGATTACATAGGTAGTAGATTACGTTTTTTTCTTCTCACACAAGAAAGTCTAGTTTTGCATAGATAGATTTGTACTGGGGAACAGAACATACAAAGATACATATGTGAAATATTTTAATTTGAAATATGGAAAACCTGTATAAGGTTTAGTTTGGTATGTGTCATCTTCATAGCATGGAATATTAAATTGTATAAACAATATAAAAATTTGATCATAAATGCTGACTGAGTTTTGATGTAAATATGCATATTTTTGGGTAATCTATATCAGTTATCCTATTGCATTTACCATAATGCTTTAGGAAATGTTTGGAAGATTGTATATACATAAAAATAACATTCAACATGAAAGAATTCTTCAAAGAGGTGGTTATTTTCAGTTTTTCTAACGTATTGTGTATTGATGCATCAGTTCTGCTTTGCTAAGAAGGCTTAAGGAGTAAAAGCTAAGTTGCAAGTACAGTCATAAATAAAGCCTGAAGTAGGTTCTTGCTGCATAACTTTGTCCTGTTCTTTGATGGAAAACCCCCTAATTTTCTAGATTTTCTAATAAAGAATATTAACCTATGCATCAGTTTCTGTTGTATCATGTAATAGTTTCAGTGTGGCTGAACAGAGACAAACAAAATGTAAGTGATGGATTCACTCAATCTGATTGCTACTAGCATGGAGGTAGTGGAGTGGTGACAGGGGATGGTGTACAGTGAAAGTGCAAGAAATTTGGAGACCATCATTAAGAGTGAAGGCATGTCTTTCACTCACGTTCTCATTAGATTAGACACAAAGTAGCTGAGAAGAAGGTTGACCTTGGCTCTTGGCTAAACTACCAAAACAGACAGTTTAATGTTCAGAGCTGGGATATTTATTCAGTTGAGGCACAGTATTTCATTCCCTTTGCCCAGAATTTTCTTTTATATTGAATAAACTTGCTGATTATGAGTGTCGGAAGTATGGACTTGTAAGGGTATGCAGTGAGGACACTTAGTTTCTGGGTGGGTCTCTGGGTGGGAGCTCAAACCAGATTGTTTTGTCATTTTTCAAAGAAATATTAGATTTTCAGCTGGCTGCTGTTACTATCAACTTTGGCAGGCAGAAATGTTACCCTGGCACTATGAAATGGAGCAAGGAAAGAGAATGAACTTCTAAGGCAGCTATTTTTGTTCAGTGTACTGCATTTAGTCCTTCCATTTGGCAGTGGAGTTGCTTTAGCTTCTGAAAATAGTGTTTAAAAGCTATCAAAAATCTTCTATAAGTGGAACATACATTTCACTTACTCTGGTTTATTCATGTTAAAGGTTTTAGACCTGAATGTTCACTAGTATTAGACTATTTCTAGGAAATTCTGAGCTCTTCTTGAGTGCTGCTGAACACCTGACTTTCCACTGAGATACATGTGAACTGAAGCTCCCATATGGGAACTTAGGATTCTCAGTTCATCCTGCAAGTTCAAATCATGTGTGAAGCGTTTCCTTCCAATAGCAAGCATATTATTCCTTAAAGCTCTTTCTTTTAATCACAGTGTTTGTAGCGTTCTGGCATTGTATTTCTCACTTTTTTAATTTCTCACCCTCATTTATTGTCTACTGGATGGATTAATTTTTTACTCTACTGTAGGTGTGGGAAAAAAATAATTACACTGTCATGGGGGATACTAATTTCTTCTAATCTTTTCCCTCAAACTTTAATATCTAAATTTTAATGAGGATCTGTTTGATTCCTTTTAAACTGGAATATTACATTAAAGTTTTACTGCTTTTAATCTAATTGGTCATTTCGTTATATTGTGTGTGCAGTGATGTTACATCCATTTAATATGATCTACTAATAATAAAACTATCAAGGCAAAATTGAGAAGAGAGATGACACACTCCTATCGCAGTCTATCTGAGGAATACTGAAATTTTGAGGTTGTATTTTAATGCTGTCCTGTGAGACTCGAACTTGTTATGCTGGTCTCATTCATTATGGCAAATTATGTCCTGGCCTCTTTTTTTCCTGCCCCGTCTTTACAAAGTGCTGAGTTTGTGCCACTTACTATGGTATTAATTAAGGCTATCACCAAAATTAATACAGCCTAGAGAAAGTTTCTTGATAAAAACTGGCATGCTATATATTCTGAACATTAGGAGAAAAAAACCCCAAGTTTAAATTGATCACTTTATTTGTGGTTAGTGTTTTGGAAGTCCAAAGGGAAATGCATCTATTTCTAGTGGGACTATGCATAGTTTGGAAATATGGATCCTTACAGTACTTTCTTTCATTGTAGTGCTTAGTCCCACTAGTAAGACCTCTAAACTGTCAGAAACTGAAAACTGAAGATTCCACTGGCAGAATTCAGCTCACTGAGCTATTTCTGTCCAAAAGGTGTGTAGGGTTAGCTTTATTTCTACTTGGCTGTTCAATTAGTGGCAAGAAAAAGGCACTTTCAAGGACAATTCATTTGATCTTCAGAGAAGTGTCTGCCTTCAGCTAAAGCTAACTGTTTTTCCTGCCCAGAAGCTTATGTAAATCTGATATTTAAAAGTTCCAAGGTGTATTCTGAATTCTAATTCTTCCCAATGCACAAAATACCATATTTTCTGACCTGAATGTATATTGAAAAAATAAAATATTGGTAATGGGGGGGGGGGGGAACGCATGCATAATGCATTATGTCTGTGTGTTTCAATTAAATGATTTCTTAGCACTGAAGAGACTTCTGTATATTTGGCTCCATATACGCAGTTAATAAGTAAAGAGAGATTTTGAGAAAGACATTTACCTTGTTTTAGTATCTTAAAGTTTGAAAATTAGATAGTGACACAGGACAGCTAAAATATAAAAGCATGCTAGACTGCTAGACTGAGTTTTTTCCAAAGAAGTGAACTGTCTGGTTGTGTATTGTAATGAATATTAAATAACCTATTCAGAAACATTCCTGGAAGATATTCCTGGAAACTACCAGAAAATATTTTAGGGAAGATAATTGTATTTTGTTTTAAATGTTTTAAACTTCTGTGAAATCACCACAGATTTGAGAATTAAACTATTTCCTGAATTTTTTATTAAACAATATTACACCAGCATTTTTTTGTTGTTGTTACTTATAGCTGGTTAGCATTATTGCTGGGAAAGAAGAATATCTTACTTTCAGTGCTATCTCTGTACCTATTCTAAGCAATGGTGCTGATGGTATTACCTCTGACTGCAGAAGGCCAGTTTCCAATAATAAAATATATACAAGATATTCCATTGAAATATTATACAAGAATATGTTTCATAATCCATTCAAATTAACATTAATGTAAAATGAATAGGGTTGCATAGGATAAAAATTAGTGTTAACTGGGTTGGAGTGGGAGAAACAATGATAACGTTGAGATATTAACTCCTAGAATTTGTGGTAGAGGGGGTTGTTTACTATAGCACAAAGTATGTTTACTTTGTCACCGCTGAACCTGTCTGGTGTAATGCATGTAGAGTTATGAGAGGTGCTTTAATTTTTCCAGTATTATTCATGTGGTTGCCATTAAGGGTCATATTGCTGCTAAATAGGAAATAGATTTTTATGAGAAATACAAAGAGAAGAAAAATCCCCTTGCTTAGGCTAATGTGTTCTGAATGTAGAAGCAAAATGGGAAACAAGATTTTTTTTTTTTTTAAATCCTATTCACATACTATCTTGCTTGTTTAGGCAGTGAGATACAAAAAAAAAATGTGTGTTACTATGAGATAACACTCACCTCTAGGGCTTTTGCAAAGGGAAAAAACACCAAATTGACCTCGAAGGAGAGCTGGTTGCCTTTAAAGGATTTGAGAAATTGGTGTTAAAGTTAGAAACATTTCAAAGTACCTAATTAGGATTTTGGGAATGGGATTAATGAACCATTTTTAAGAACAGAATCCCTGCTTGTTAGAGCAGTGATAGATATTTCAACTTCTTCAAAAAACAGTAGTGAAAACATACAGATAATACTTAATGCATTTTTTTCAAATGTGCGCATTCATGTGACTTTTTAAATATACAAAAAAGAACATCAGGTTTTCAGAGGCAAGTGCTCAAAATTCAGGATACTACAGTAACTTTAATGTACCCCTTGTTTTAGAATTTCTGTGTCAGTGTAAGATCATTAAATGTTTTATCTAGAGTGGAACAGTTTTTTACTACCTTTTTTGCAGTGATCTTTGATGCATTTGAAGACAGTTGTTCCCTCCAGTTAGCTCCTACTCACACTAACCAGACCAAGTAAGATAATCTTTCCTGTCCAGCCTTTCAATTTTTTGAACCACTCTTACTGTTTACCTCTGAACCTCCTGTACATTTATGTTTCTCTTTTAAAATGTGTGGTAGTGCTGAGAGCCAGAAATAAAACCAGTGAACTGGCAGAGGCCTATTGACACTGAGGAGAGTGGGCTTCATGTACGTTACATATGAGCTCCTATTTACATATTTGAGTACAATAGTAGTTTAGTATCTGTTGGCAATCATATGGCATTGCTGGCTTGTACTCAGCATCTACTCCAAGAGAGTTCCCATATACACCTGTGCAAAACCACTGTTCTATGCAAAACCAATTGTTTCCCACCTTGTTTCTTCAGGTGATTTAATCCTGTCATGGTAGGTAGAATATGAAACTTTGCAATACATGTTTCTCACCAGAACAATTCCTCCAGATGAGGCAAATCATCTCCAGAATTCTAGCTGTGGAATATCATCTGTAGTTATCAGTTGCTCATTGAAGATGTCAAATGTTTTCTATAAAGTTATTTGCGAGAATATTTTAATTTGTTTTTAATTTGAATTGATATTGGTCTTTTTTTTTTTTTTTTTTTTTTTTTTTTTTTAGCATAAGTACTGAGACTCTTTTATGGGGAGAGTCCAAATAGCTGGAGACATCACAGTTTTCTTTCGTGAGCTGTAGTTGTGGGCACTCTGAAGTGCAGAAGTCATCCCATAGCCGCTTTTGGTGCTTGACATCATATGAATCTATTTCTCTCAGTAGTATTCTTGATTAATTGAGGTGCCAGGGTCATGACTGGCTCATCAATGTTTTATGCTATTCAGCTGAGAAGTTTTAAGCAGGTGTAGGTCACATCCAAAAATAATGGCTTTCAAAATAACAGTATATTTTGTCCTTCACAGTGCATCTAGATCCATTAACACTTAGCAAAGGGAACTTAATATTACTCCCCGTGAAATGATTCAAAAGATTAAAAGAAAAGGAACAGATAATAAACAATGACTCAGTCTGAAAAGAATGGACATTAAATAAAGCATGTCTCATCTGAGGCCCCACAAGCTTTGCAGATTGATCATTTGCAAAAACATACCAACCACCAATCATCTCATCTGAGTGAGACAGGATACATCCTTTGAGTTAGTGCCTGTGTCGTTATTTGTTTGTATTGCCAATGAAGTCAAAAGGTAGGACGTTCACCTTCCTTTTTACTGAACAAAATTTAGTCCAACATGATGAACAATAGGTGAACTTCTAATTACTGTAATCATGCCCGTGTCAAAGTGAATATGGCTAAATAAAGAAAAAGTTTTATATATCGGACCTACAGTTAAAATGGCATAATTTGAAAATCAAACACAACATATTTGAAATATATGAATGTCTGTTTATTCATGAGTGATATATTTTTTGCAGGATCTCATGATCTTTAATGTCTTTATTTGAATAGGGTTTTTTTTGTTTGGTTTCTTTGGTTTTTAAAATAATGGGTAAAAGATTGTAATATCGAACACTGTCCTTTTCAAGCTTTCTACTGATATTATTGTGGATGTACAGATAAAATCCTAGGAAACATGACAGATACAATCAATTATGGAAAAAAAATCAAAGAAAACTATAAGTAATGCACATATGAAATTTTTATTTTGTTTTAGACATGTTGAGTAAGTGAATAATTTGCACAAATAATTTGCTCTGCAGGTGCATCCTGAATGAGAGGTTGGCTTATATTTTCCCCAAGAAAATCAATAAGCTATGTTTATTTGGGAAAGTAATTATCTAAACTATAAAAGCTTTAATAACTTAAACAAGTTTTGGGATTTTTTTTTCTTTTAAGAAGCAGATACAAAATTCAAGAAGCAAAGTAATATGTAAATTGCAGGAAAATTTATTTCCTTCATTATATTAACTACAGACTATTTTAGCCTTTCTTATCAAGCCATTCTAAAAAAAAATTAACTCTGATAAGAGTTGGTTAAAATTTCGCATGCAGTATGTGTTTGAACTTTTTGCCTGTTCCTGAAATAATGCTTACATTACTGCCTACAGCTGGCAGAAGATGCTGGTATTGACCATAAAAGAAGAGAAGAATAAAATACATTGCAAAAAGTATTATTGTTAGCAATTTAGAGAAAATGTTCCTACTATGGCAACAGTAACAAATTTAGTAAAATTTTCTGCTTTGTCCTTGAGGGAATGCTGTTCCAAAAACATGAGTTATTATTGGTAATAGATACAGAATTTCTGACTCCTTTCTTTGTAGTAAAGAGAAGAAAGAGGAGTAACTTTTGACCAGTTTTATAGACCACCTGAGGATCCTGGAAGAGCCAAAAACTCTTTGTGACATATAAGAGTCAGACTTCATTTTCCATGTTCATTTTTAGGCTAGGCAACCAGCACAAGATGGCACACCTCCTTACCCAGGCAAGCTGGTAACTTGGGTCTTGCAAACAAGACAGATAAAATGCCATGAAGCAGATTAACAGCATCACAGCACTTTAACCACTATTTCCATTCAGTGTTACATGTTGCTCAAACAAAATCCTCCACAACTTAAAATCAATTATTACTATATAAGACTGGAATCTAGGGGCTCACATGTACTTCACTCATTGCTAGATGCAGGAAAACAAATTAGATTTTCAGAGATGAGTGTGCCAATTTATTTTTAAATATAATTCTGATTTGAGGGATGCACTGGCCTGTTTGACATTGAAAACCCCTGTGAATACATGAGAAGTATGTAAATATACAAATACCTCACCCAAAACCAAAATGTTGCCTCCAGTTATTTATACTCTGACTCCTTAAAGAACACTTACTTCAGACAAAGTTAATGATTTATCACCTGCATTTCAATGCTGGTTAAACACAAAACTCACAAAGCATACAAATACCCTACATTATATACAAGTTATTTTAACCCTAGAATGTGCATGGCAGCATGGTAAACTAGTGTAGATTTGCATATTATGGTATGTAATTCATTAGCTAGGCTTCATACAATGTACTGCTTTCCAGTTCACCAAACACAAGATGTAAAGTTTATAAGGTGCAGGATAAGAGACTGTCCAAAGGGACCTTGACTTCTTGGCAATGAAACAAATCAAAGATACGCCTTAATGTGTGGCCATTATCAAGGCTGCCAATTTGCTGAAGTAGTAACTGCTCAATGAGAGGGTCTTATGGGATTAACTATTTCTTTTTTTAACTGCTAGTTATGTGTGTCACGTAAAGAAACTGAAAACTTAGATGAGGAGAATCTTATCCAAAAGAAGTGTTGTTCATTAGCTGAATATACATCAAACAGGTGAAAGTCCCTTTTAAGAAGATAGCATAGATAGTATGAAATGTAAATGTGCATGTGTATCGCAAATGAATGATTTTTTTTTCACAGTAAAAAAATATTCCAGTCTCTATCTTTAGCCCCTACTAGGTTATCTGATTAGTCTTACAGGTTTTCAAAGTATTTTCCCAAGGCATGTAAAATTTTTTTCTTATATTATGGGTTGGACAGCAGCATTCTAGTTTTTCAAAATTCTTCTTGATAATTGGAGTAATGACTACTATTTCCATGACCTAGCACCCTGACTTAGCCTCCAGGGTTAGAATTTATCTCATCTCACTTTAGATGTGTAAAATTCACATATCTAAAAATGAGATAACCAATGGTGTTCCACTCACAGTCAATGGAGAGAAACATGCACCTCCAGAGGGTGATCCATCTTACCTGTCTTATATGGCTATAGCAGCACAAGACAAATAGCTCTCTGGTGCCCATTTCTCTTCACTAACTCTAAAAAGAGATTCATGTGAGTATAACAGTTAGTTGTATAACTTTCAGAAGCTTAAGCTAAGGCAGATGTGTTCAACTCTAGGTTCTCATTTAGTTCCTTTATTTGTATTTATTTAAGTCAGATGGTTTCAGCTGAAAGGACTGAGAAAGACCTGCCATATAAAACCATATTAGAGTCGTGCTTTTCTGGAAGATGTACATTGACATTCTCATCATTGAGAGAACAAGCTGAACTTGGATCTCCTGACTCCCAGGGCAGTTTCTATCTAGTGGTTCACTGACTACAAGGCATTGTGTTATCTGACTGAATAATTTCTGAAGCTCATTCTGAGAAAGGGTTTCAAAGATAGGAAGATCCAGCAGTGCAAGAAGTAATGGGACAATAGCAGCTGTGGAAACTCACAGACCTAGTAGGGTCCTGGATTTTACTGGGATTTATTACAATTCATTGAACACTGTGGTATAAAAAGCGATTTTGTGAATCTAGTGTTTTATGAATTACCATCAAATGATTTTTAGTTGCTTTACCTTGAAATGTGTTCCTGAAAAAACAATTACTCCCATACTGTGTTTCAGACTGATACTGAATATTATGGCCATGAACTCTTCATGTGTACAAGTATCTTTACTGAGAAGTATTTTTTCTGTTATTAGATATTTAATTATTATCCTGGTTATAAAAAAGGAGTATAGTTTTTTTTCTTAACAGCTATTCACTTGCTCATAAACTGGTTTAAATTGTGGTGACCTGGTATTTACTCCTGTTGAGAGGCTATCACAGAGCATATATGGGTTGTAGTTGCTATTCTAATTTCCTAATAAGGGAAGCTTGTACATGGAAATAGACAGTACAATTAAAAACGCAATTCAAAATGGAGATATTAACTCAGCCTAAACAACTGATGCTGTTGATCTGAATTCTACACTTGGTGAAATGAATGACAATGCTCCCACTAAATTCAAGCAATATCATGTGGATAATTTGGAAGGAATAATATCATGATTAAACATAAACAAACCTACAGCTCCTAATAAATTAATTATGTTTCTTCTGATGGTGGAAAGTCTTAATGAGATAAATCAGTAGTCCATCAGGAACAGATAATTTTTCCTATTCAGATTTTTTATGGTCTGCTTCTGTTTAGCAGTAAATTGACAGCTCAGTATTTTGTTATCCTGGTCCTTGAGTGATTTGGCATCCTATAACATTTGGAAAATTGCTCCAAAAACTTGGAGCAGACATTTAACAATTCATCAAATTAAACATGGGAAAGAATGGAATATGGACCATTAGCCAGGTGTACCTTTAATGGAATTTAAGTTTTAGCTGTATATGAAGCTAAAATTTAACTTGCTTTCATTTACTTGTACATTCAATGGATATTGAGAATGTGTAATGATGTGTTCACTTTGTGGAATACACTTGTAATATTTCATGACCTGAGGTCAGTTTACAACCACATAAAGGACAAATTGTTATCATAGAGATGACACCTGAAACAAGAAAACAAACTATTGATTCTATTCGATGAGGCACTTGTAGAAACTGCCAGTGATTGACTATTAACATGCTTCCATAAAATCCAGCCCTAACACCTGAAGAATTCACTCTTCTAATCAGAGAGTGAAAATTAAAGAATAAGCCTGTCGGCACCTACTGCAGCATAAATCACTTCAAAGTAGCAAATTAAGCATAAATAATTGCTAATCTTTGTTCAAGCTGTTTTTGTTGGTGATCTAAATTAGTTTAGATACATTTTTTTAAGCTTCTTGGGGTGTTTCACACTGTAATTTTAGAAATCCCTCATTCAACCTCCTAGAGGAGGTATATTTCTCCAAGACGAAGTCACAGTTTTGATATTCAGGACAATACTCTGAGACATTATTCAAGCCATCAGATGCCCTTTCATAAATGTTCGTTCCAGCCTCACACTAAAAGTTGGCTGCCACTAGTTCTCAGATAAATGATGCATGCAATGTGTATCTGTGTTGCCACAGAAGTACTGAGCAGACATTTGCTGAGGTCTGGCTGCCGTGATTAAAAGAAGGATGAAGTAATTGTTGATGCTATAACCTCTTAGTGCTACTCTGAGCCCTAAGGGTTTTTATGATAGATAAATCCTCTTTCCTCTCTTTCAGTGTCTTTGAAACAATGCACCTATGAAAAGTAGATTCATACTATCTGCTTCAAAAGATGGTGCATCCCTGCAGTTAGGAATTAAGGAGTTAATGTCTACAAGAACCATTTCTTTCTAATCACTTTGAGCTATTTTCTCTTGCCCACTGTGCCAAGCACCTGGCAAACACATGTTCAGACTTGGCTTGACAGTTTACAACACAGTGGTGTGACTCTGTTCAGTTTTTAGTCATCATAGAACTTTCAGTTTGACCTTGCTAGAATGAGTGGAACTCTGTTTAGGTTCCTAGAGGGCACTACAGTTCAAAGATAAAGGTGTCATACAGTTTCAGTGTTGCCACTTGTGCTGGTGCCTAAAAGAACATCTGTCTGCAGAGGAAAGGACCAAACTCAGGTTGTCTGAGACAACCTTATATTCTTGCAGAACCTTTATTGTCCATATCAAAGTTGTATAATGTCTTTAATAATACAAACAATTAGAAAAGCAAACATGTTTTTTTAAATGTCATTTTTGAAGTTACCAGATGCCCCTGTATTTACAATACATCTTTGACAGGATATAACTTTTACTCAGTATAAAGGAGTTAGAGATCAAAGAACTTTTGTGGATCTTGCCCTCTGACTCGAGAATTCACGCTAAGCTAAGTACAACAATGTATTGACTGAGATGAAAGATTTGTAGGAATTTATCATGGACTTTGCCGTTGACACACGACATTGATTTACAAATGAGATTCTACTTGATAAACCTGATGAAGTATATCAAACCAAGTAGATTTTTATGATAATTCAGCTCTTTTCAATACCATACTGTGAAAGAGGAAGAGGTTTCCTCTCCAAGGAAGATTGCTCTAATCATTCATATAACCTAGGGCAGGCATCTTGATGCAAACTCATTTAGCTCAATCTCTAGAAAATGAATCATATATTCCATGCCCTGTAATTTCATTAGAGATTTAGACTTTGGGAAAAAGGAATGATAGAGATTCAAAGGTAAAAGCCGGTAAGAAGACACATCAATTAGTGCTCATGTACTTAATGTACTTCATTTTTGTTCAGCTGCTGGTAAAAATAACAGGAAAACAGAGGTTAAAAAAATAGAAGAGTATAGAAGAAGCACAGGCATCTTGGTTCACCGTAATCCGTCCTTTAATTTTTAACTAGACAGTGGAATGAAATTGACTGTAAAATCCACTATATAAGGTCCATTTTACTTAGTAAAAATTGTACAGTCAGTTGAAAGAGCAGCTGGTGACATTGTAGTCAATGCTCTCCAAAAGCTAATTGAGAATGATAGGAAAAAAATCTGATGTAATATATAGCTGCACAGATTTCCATTTCACCCCAGACACTCATTACACACATCTGTTCTTCATTCCCAATGAACAACACAATTCCTTTGAGTTTCTTCCAAAGAAACTCATCAACAGCCCAGAAGACAAAGAGGCATACGTGAAACACATGTTGAATTTTATCCACTCTGGATTAACAGTTGTTCTAATCATTATCAACTTGCAATGTAATTTGAAGTATATCATCAATGTATACATTTTCCACTAGATTTAGAAATATTTTTATGACTTCGGTTATTGTGGTGCCCATAACATGAAAAATGTTGTTTATAGAAACAGGGAAATTGTTACAATGAAATTGTTTGCAATCTAAAAGGTACAGCAAACAGAAATATTAATTCAAATGTATGTTTTGAAAGAACAAAATCCATTTTGATAAACCAATGGGATTCTAAAGGTTGATGTAATTTTCCTGAATATTATCAGGTGCTTAAATTCCCACAGAGTATTTGTATTTGTTGGGATAATGAATCAAGCAGGATGTAAAATATTAAGAAAAAAATACTTTCACTTCTCACATTTTCTCAAAGGTTATAGGTACTAAGTATTAATTTATCATTGGGTTGTTAATCTAGTAGACAGCTTTGAGGATTCAACAAGTTGTGTTCTACTACTGACATCATTCTCAATGCACTATTAATTGTTTGTTTGTTTTTTTTTTTAATCTGATATTAAAAGTCAGGTTTTCTGCTTGTACATATTCATGGATTCCTATCCAGATTGATTTGACACCATTTTATGCATGCTAGAAAGCTGGTCCACTGATGATAATGAAAAGTATTTTTTCATTTATATAGGTTTCCACTTTTTTTGCGGTGTAAAGGGAAACACAACAGCATTGTTTTCTGTAGCCTTACATGTATAACATAACTTAATAGGTATTTTCTGTAATTTACTATTTATTTTGGGAACATTGTTCATCACAGATATGGAATAGAGGTTTGCAGATATGAGGCAGAGGCTTAGGGGTCTTCTTTGCAGCTTTCAGTGTGCTTAATGAGTAGGCTTCACATTCAAATGAGTGCTGTTACAATTTATGCTTCTATTTTCTATATAGTGCCACAGCCTCTTCCCAGTCAAATGAACTGTCTGGAGCAAGTTGATTTTTTATTCTTTCCATAAAATAACATAATACATGTTATTGTATTATCTGGACACGCTCCAGCATCTCTTTGTCCTTGTAGTGAGAGGCCCAAAACAGCACAGGATTCAAGGTGAAGCCCCACCAGTGCCAAGTACAGGGAGACAATGACAATCACTTCCTTAGTCCTGCTGACCATGTTGTTCCTGATACAGGCCAGGATGCCATTGGCCTTCTTGGCCACCTGGGCACACTGCTGACTCATATTCATCTGGCTGTTGACCAACACCCCCAGGTCCTTTTCCACTGAACAGCTTTCCAGCCACACTTCCTTAAGACTGTAGCATTGCAAGAGGTTGTTGTGAACCAAGCGCAGGACCTCGCACTTGCCCTCGTTGAACTTCATACAATTGGACTTAGCCCATAGATCCAGCGTCTCTAGGTCTGAGAGAGCCTTCCTGCAAGGAGGTAAACTTTTCCACCCAGCCTAGTGTCCTCTGCAAACTTACTGAGGGTGCACTCAACCCCCTCATACAGGTCATTGATAAAGGTAGTAAAGAGAACTGGCCCCAGTACTGAGCCCTGGGGAACACCAATGGTGATTGGCTGCCAACTGGATGTAACTCCATTCACCGCAACTCTCTGGACGTGGCCATCTGGCCAGTTTTTTACCCAGTGAAGAGTGCACCCATCCAAGCCATTAGCAGACAGTTTCTCCGGAAGAATGCTGTGGGAGACAGTGCCAAAGGTTTTACTGAAGTCTAGGTAGAAAACATCCACAGCCTTTCCCTCATCCACTAGGCAGGTCATCTTGTCATAGAAAATCAGGTTGGTCAAGCAGGACCTGCTTTTCATAAATGCATGCTGACTGGGCCGGATTGCCTGATTGTCCTGTACATGCCACATGATGGCACTCAAGGTGATCTGCTCCATGTACTCCCATACACAGAAAATCTTTGAACAAACTCCTTGGAGGGATAGCATTCACAGGAATTAGTAAATTATAGATTGTTTTACTGGGAAATACAGATGTGAGCAGTGACTGCAGAGTATACAGATGATTACAATGGTGTTCTGTACATCGAAGAAAGTGTTTTGTATGTGCGTGTGACTGCTCCTACTTACATGCTAAATCTGTAGAAAAGTCCAGAATCAAAATGTTTTTCTCTGCAGTAAGAGTTAAAATAATAAACCAAACCCTTTCATTGTCCTAAGGATTTTCAGTCATTTAGAGATGAGTTAATTATGCTACCTAATTCAGTAGTGCTCTAGAATTCTGAAGTGTTTGCAGTACTTAGAGTCAATGCTCATTTACTAACACCTACAGACACTCTTCTAATCCAGTCTACCACTTATAATAATGGTGAAATGAAAAGACAGAGAAGTGTTGTCCATTTTGTCTTGTAAATGAACAGAAGAATGAGACTTTTGAAGGAAGGCAGCTTTGTTTCATACTGGGTAGTTAGCATCATCAACGAGCAGTCTCAGAATGTCCCTGGAAAGGACAAAACTTAACACCTTCATTTTACAACCAAGTCCTCCTACAATAATATCATTCTGTCCTATGGCTAGGCACATTGAGAATGTTATCCCACTGTTTGACATAGCATCTTTGTTCTGTTGTACTCTTCAAAATATTCTACTGAGGCAGAATGATAAACTCCTAATGTGAAAATCATTTAACCTTAGGACTGTCGTAGTTTCACAACTAGCCTATTCTATCACTCCACCTCCCCCCACCCCCCCCCGCCCCCACGGTGAGGAATGGTCGGAGGGACAAACCGAGGAAAAGCCCATAGGAGTTGAGATAAGAACTATTTAATTATATAAATTAAACTTAGGGAGTTACTAACAATGCTAGTGCTAATGAGTAATTTAAGGAACAGAGGAAGAGGGTAGAACAAATGATACAGGATCCCACCCCAAGAAGGGAAAAGAGGAAAGAAAACCCACCCCAAGGGAGCAAATTCCCCACGAAACCACCCGGGGGCTGAGAGAGTAAGAGAGAGAAAAAAAACTTTCAAACCCCGACTCCTAGACTGATCTGCCCGGCAAGACGCTGGCTCTGCCCTGAGCACCAACTACTCGCCACGAGGTCCCACCACAAACAAACCCCCAGCTCCCTTGGCCGGAAGCCCCACCAGACCCTTCCACTTCCCAGGGTCGTGTCCAACCACCAACCTTTCCACACATATCCCCACCCCTTCCCCGCCGGTCCTGCAGTGCCGCAGACCCAGGGCTGGCACCACCTATGCAGCTTGATGTGTTATGGGGTGAAGCAAAACAGACTAGCTGGTGCAAAGCTAAGACACCTTACAAGGTTATAAATTTATGTTTTAAAGCTTCCACCCCTGGCCATCAAGTATGGTTGTTGCTTGGTAATCTTGGCTTTCTCATTCTGCTACCTTTTTGATAATTTCCATGTTAATTGGGGAATGGTAAGAAAAAGGAACTCCAAACTTTTCCTTTTTCTGGGTCAACAGTCATCTCCCACAGCCCACCACCTCTCCTCACTTTGTACAGGGTAAAAGAAGGATCTTCCTTGTCTCATATACAACAGTATCCCTCCTCTAATGTCTGATTCTTGCTTCTGAATCCATGGAAGCTTATAAAAGGCGATTCTTCATATACTCCAAATCTGAGATTCCACCAGCAGCACACATCCATTATAATGTTTCCCTCTTTCCCTCTGATAGTTTTAGAGACAGCAGTTGCTCAGATAGATGGGAAGCCTCTTGCTCTGGCCAAGCCTGTTTTGGAAAATACTCTGTCACTGTAACCAGCTGGATCATAAAGATGTTTGTATTGTAAGCTTTCTGGAGGAGTTTCCAACAAATTCTCTCAAGGTTTTGGGTTTTACTGTGTTAATGCATGCATATTCTCATTGCAAATGAAACAACAGCCTAGCTGACCAAAAGGAAAGCTAATACTCTTTCAGATACAGCTGAGAATATTCCATTCTGAAGCAGTGGATTGATCATCTATGCACAGTTTATGAAAGACAATATCTATATTGGGTAGTTTATCCTTTTCCCAAGATCCTACTAGGCAGTATGTCAAATGAAGCTTGATTTAACTGTGAGGTCTTTCTGGACATCTTTCTTTGGGCTTCCAGCTGAAATGTCAAAGTATTGGGGTCAGAAATTCCTCTTGCTTTCCACTAAATGCTGCAATTCTGTTATTCTGCAGTTCTAATGGGGCTGCATCACTGTAGCTGACAGTGGGTTATGTCCTTTATTTCTGGACTTCCAGATGCAAACCATCTTCTCCGCACACCACACCCCCCCCCCCCAATAGAAATAAAGTCTAACTTCAAAAATCTAATTTAGAAAATACATCAAGGTGACACAACTGAAAATTCTCTCTCTTGCTTCCAAGATTTGATATGAGGTAGCACAACCTTCAAAACTCTGCAAATATAAGCCTTTAAATTCACCTTCCTTCTAGATTTCAACCAGCTGCAGAGACCAATCTGTGCCTCTGTAAGCTTACAAGATGCAAACTTGCTTTAAGGAATTAGGAATGACAAAATTGTCCTCGCTAGACAAACTCTTACAAGAACCGTGCCCCATCTTCCAAAAGATTAGAGCAGCCTGCATATTCACTCTGCTCTGTGAAGTAAATAGAAATTTTACAATTTGCAAGTTCATGATTCATATGTGGGCTGTGAAAAGATGTTCCTAGGTCTGACGGCATAGTTGAACACAAAGTTGGCATAGACTTTGTCACAATAGAAGTGGGTTTTTTGTAATTTTACAGTCCACATACCAAATGTACCCATTGGTACACACTACCAAATTTCTACTTAAAGGAGTTCCCTCCCTCATCAAAACAGGATTTAACTCTATATCACTCTCTGGAGAGAAACCAGCAACATTGATGTAAGTTGAAAGCCATCTGAGCTCTCCTTTGAACTAAGAAGAAATAAAAGAAATTGGAAACAATGAATAACAGCCCAGAAACAAAGACAATGCAAATCTTAAAATTGTCCAGTACACATATTTTCTTCTTAGATATAAAAGATATAAAAGAGAATGGATGTTGGTTTGATTTTCCTTCTCATATAGGTCAGCTACTTACGATCTTAACTTTTAATAGACTCTGGTAAAACATTTGTTCATTCTAATCAAGGACAAATGCCCTATTGTTTGCTAACTTTCCCTAAGTAAAATGGGCCCTTAACACAATGAAAAGAGGATCTTAAGATAATAATAATAATACATTTCTAGATTAGCAAATGCTGGCCCAGGTTTTTGCTAAATTAATATGAAGGAGTTTAAACAAAGTGAAACAATTTTCTGTATTGAGCACATTCTCAGAACATTTGACAATACAAACTTACTAGTTCTTGAAAATTAGGTATACTGCTGTGAATGGGTAATTAGATAGCAAATTAATGAGCTGAAGAGCTTAAAAGTAATGAAGAAAAAATATGGCTCAAATGGATTCCAGTAAAACAGACAGATGACAAAATAAGGTCTGCAATACTTATTGCCAAATACTTGAAAACACAATTACAAATATTTTATTCCTATAGAATGTTCTTCTATTTGCATGGTAGGCAACACATAATTTTTTAATTGTTATTGTATTTTTGCAGGCATCTCAGCTGAAAGAAATAGTCTGCTCTACCTCTTTGTGTGACATGGATGAAAAATGCAGGATATGTCTGGCTAGAGAATGCATGTCTCCGTGTGTGGCTGTGCACATGCATGCGCTCACACTCATATGCAGTTACTTGGATTTCAGTGATGTGTGTTGCCTCCAGCCGCCATAGATGCACTCTAGGTTCTAGCCATCTAAATAATGTTTACATTATTCTAGAATGATTACTATGGATCTATTGCTATTTTGGATGGTGAAGATTGCTCATATTTGCTGCATACTAATTCAGGAAGCTTTTGCCACTGGCAGTGAATGAGTAATCTATTTCAAGCTTTTTGCTCTCACTGTAAATGCAAAAATGTTTTGCTAATGTTTTCTGCTGGATAAGAAGGCATTCTTTAATACAATTTTTCTTTCATTTTTCTTTTTTTTGACACATTATTTAAAACGCCAATGGGTAGAGGGATAATACCCTGAGATATGCAAAATTTCCAGGAACATTAGTGTTGTACCTTTCACAATAGACTGCTTATTAACAGAAAACAGAAAAAATAAATAGTACACAATGCTGAAATACAGGGAGATGTATAGCATCCAAAATACATATCTGGGTTATGAGGTTGATCCAACTCAGAAATGCCTTTTCAGTTGACTAAACTGTACCAATACTATAATCTAATACCAATTCAGCAGCAGTATTTGGAAGTGCAGATTAAACATGATAACCAGAAGGGACGTTCATGTACATTCTCACACATATATTCATGTTCATGTATAAGTAAAGCAGAATATATTTTTTATTTTCATACTCCCTGGGTATCCTTCCAATGAGTTCTCTTTTACTGACTTCTTCACAGGAGGAGTTGGTGTTTCTCATAAGCTTCACCTCTACATGTCCTTTCTAGACAGCAATTTATTCACCTGCATGCTGGTGCTTACTAGAGCTATGGTTGCCATTACTCCTGGACACACTGCAAAAAATAAACAAGGGAGAAAATAAATTCACTTTGGACATCTCCCCTGTGTTAACTACAACTTGTATTCTGATAAAAAGGAAGGAAGATTGTACATGCAGTGGTCATGTATATATATTGCTTCTGTTTTCATGTTTACTGCAGCCATAAGTATTTAAATCTGAACTGTTTGCCCATCAAAGACCCATCATCTCATCAGACCTGATCATTGAAGCTGGAGGCAGATATAGGCTGGCAATATGTGTGCACTTGTGAATGTGTAGCATAGAGTTTCATGGATCAGTCTGTAAACCGCCAGAAACTGTCATTCTTCTCATTGGATAGAAGTTTTGCGGGCCATTTCTCTTAAGATAAATGAGGGAGAAATGTCAGCTTGAATGAAAACGTCTTAGAAGTAGATTAATTTTTTTTTTTTTTTTCCGTATGGCTGCATAAGGTGATTCACTAAATTAAGACGTGTATCTTCAAGCATTAGATATTATCACCAGTACCGGAATTTCAAAATGGTGATGATGTAGCTGACATGTTTATGCTTTTAAGTTTGTGAACAAGTTATGAGGGTATAATGATATTTTAATTTGACAGCACACTCATTCATATCACATCTTAATAAACACAACTGGCAAATACATAATTTAAAGCAGTAGAAGGGGGTTATGTGAAGGGAATGGTAGAACAATACATGTTACACAGGTAGGCCCCAATTTCTGGATGGATATTTCAAAACATGAAAGTCACTAACTTAGGCTGAAGACAAATACTCTCAACTGGCATCTTTTGGCAGATAAGGGCTCATCAGAATGTACTCTGTAGGGAAGATGCACAAAGGCATCAGAGGCTGTGATTCCCCACAGGAAAATTTTCCCTTCAAATCTCATCTGGCCCCACTGTGAAAGCATGTCAAGCTCTGATAGGTTTCTGCAAACTACATTAAATTATTTTCCTCTATCTTTATAGTGGGTAAGTCCTTTGGGTGAGATCTTCAGGAGTTTTGAAATGTACAAATGAAAAGTTTAAGGCTGATAGACCAAATGCCTCTTTGGACATTTAGGTACTGATAATACTAGACTACCACTTGGTATCCTTGAAAGCAGAATATGAAAGAACTATTAGACTGATGTTTGTAATTGATAAATAAAGCTTCTCACCATATGTGAAAATAGTTTCACTCTTACGAAGTTCTGCCAGAAAGGTGATTGTGAAAGATAAACTGTTCTTAAATTTTGCATGTATGCCTATCTGTATGGCAAGAATATTTTCCATTTATGTACCATAAATGATTCTTATTCAATATTTTTTTAAAAGACAGCAACAACAACCCCCCTTTAGGAGAATTTTCTAAAACATAATAACGAGGTATAAAAATGAGATATGATTTATATAGAGAAATATAGGTTAGGCTTAGCATAACATTCCAGAATTCTGAATTCTGGGGCTTTGTCTAGAAAAGAAAAAGTACAGTATTACTAATTTGGAAAACAAAATAAATTAAAAAGTCACTATGCCTGTGGATTACATAATTGTTCTTCAAATAGGCAAGAAACATTAGGATTTCAAAAGTGTAAGTACGTATTTTTCTCAAGGGAAAAGTGATTAAATGATGCAATATGGCTTTTCATAATCTATTATTCATTGGAACATATTTGTAGTTCCTATTATTGCCCTCAGATATTGAAACTGAATTAACATTCATACTAAATGTTTTGAGATTTGTGTTAAGGTTTAATAACTGGGCAGCACAGCAATAGTGATACACATATTGTTTTGCAATACCTTCTGAATGGCCCACCCCAGTTTATTCTCGGTTCATGGCCATTTTTCACTGTTGCAGTGGGGCAAAACATTTAAACCCCAGTCTAAGAAAGCAAGTAACTTAGGGGAAGTTAAATGCTTAAATGCTTTCCATCACAAATTTAAACCACCCAAAGTTATTTCACCAATTTAGGGACGTGTATCCCACTAATGAAAGTACTCAAAATTACTTGTGGGTAACATTGCTCTGTCAAAGCACAGCTCATTAATTACATAAGAGAAGGCCTTTTGATAAAAACTGAGATGACATGTGGCTGTTGCTTGTTATTTCTAAGGTAGCCAGCCTGGTAATACTGGGTCACTCCAGCAACAGGATTGTCACCTCTAATTCTTTGTCCAGTTAACCAGCAATTTACACCAACTCAGTTAAGACTGGTTTCAAAAAGAGAGCTCAAATTGGCACAATGTATTTTTTCCTTTTTGTGAGTCATCTGGATTCTAAAATATTTAAATCATGTTTCTAAAATAGTGATGGGACTCATATTTTCAATGTAGCTAAAATCTAAGGGGAAAAAATGTCCTCTGTAGACGTGACAACTTATGCCATCTTCAGAATGTTTTTCTTTGATCTCCTGAAGAAATGATGTTTGGGGGTTTTCCATTATGCATGTGTGTATGTTTGTAGGCATTACTTCTATGTTTCTGAATCTGCTTAGGTACTGTTTCTCAGTTTGCAAAAACATGAACAAATTCAATCAATCTGATGGACAGGAATTGTCATGAGTTCATGAAAGAAACTGACAAAGAAATGGAGAAAAAAGACAAGAAGCCCTATAAATTTAATGAAAAATGTATATACGTATGTGTGTATATGAATATGTACATAAAGGTCCTTAATTCATCAGATACCAGTAGTTTCATATAGCAATACAGAATGTATGAATGATCCAATTTCAGCAGGATTGAAGTAAAATAGATCTTTCCATAGAAGTCCCAATCATCCTCTACAGTCAATGGAAAAGACAAGTTTCTCCCATGACCAATTCAGATTGGAGGAATTAAAGTTGCTGTGGAGGTAAGTTGTTCTTTCTACACTGGCTAAAGACGGAGTGAGGGGCAAGTAAACTCCTAAGTGTTCTGGTTTAAATGCATCTAGCTCATGAGAATGAATTCAGAGACACTATTTGAACTCTCAGAAGAATATCTTCTTTAAAAAAAAAATCATTTTAATTGTGTAATAAAAATATTGTTCTAAATTAGAAAGTCATTTTGTTTATTACAAGAAGTTGACACTAGTTAATTGACAAAGACCAAAGCAAAGAGTAGATGTAGATTGTATGTGCTAAACATTCTTTCAAAAATCTAGCAGAAAGAAAACGTATTAGATCTTATTAGATAGTCTCCAATTGCTTATAGAAATCATCTTGGATGATACTACTTAACTGACTGTACTGAATGTTTTTACCACTACCTGATCAATGTTAAACTGGCCTCTAGTAAATTTCTCTGTTGTCCCAAAATACAGAGGAAGTATTTAGTTTCTGTTGCACAATGGATTGGAAGGTATTTCAGAGTCATTGAAGAGCTGGTGAAATATGAATAAGGGATCTTTTACAAATATTCTGCCTCAGCCAGACATTGGACTTTAAAAGAGTAAAATAGAAAAACAGATTGACTTCCTTGGCTTCCACAAATCCATCAAACTGTCAACCTATCAGAGTACCACATTTCTTTTCCTTCAGCCCCAAATGGAAATTCAGGTAGGTGGGGTTTTTTATTACAGCAGTATCTACAGATGTCATTGGTGCATTAGAACAGGTTGCCTTTGACTTTCTGATTTAGTTTCACCATCCATCTTCATGTTCCATAGAATCACACTGAAGAAGGACATTTGTGAATGGCTAATGAAATTAATTTAAGGATATATTACAAACTGAAATGCTATCATGAACGTATTAATTTTTGCACTAGTGATGCAGAAGGTAATCTAAGCACTTGATGAAGACATTTAAGCATTTTGTTAAACCAGTGTATGCCGGTCCAAAGAGACATTTTTGCATTTTATTTAATCTATGGTGGAATGCAATTCTAACTTTTAAATGCTGAATACAGAATTTCCTCTATTGCAGAGACGATCCCCACCATTTCAGGTACACTAGAGTTATGCACTTTACCACTGCCCATCTCTGTCACTCCCCACCCCAACCCTGCATCCAGGCACTGAAATATTGTCAGTCCTTTGCTAAGTCTGAATAGCTCAGAAATATGCCACTCTTTCTCTGAATAAGACTGGGATTAAACTGAAAATTAAGGAGAAGGAAAATACCTATTTCTGATTTGGTTGGTTAGTTGGATTTCACCTCTACTCTTATGAACAGAGTTCTGCTTGTAGAAGTTTAATCTTACATATTCAGATGGGCCTTGCCAAGGAAAATGAAATTCTCCCTAGAATCACTGTGCTCCCAGAATGCTCATCTGAGTTCACAGAAACCTTGGTTGCCTTTTCAGATGTTTATGATCTTCCCTGGCAGGGAATTACGGGATTGCTAAAATCACTTACAAGCCTATCATGTATGCTGCACAAAATGATGAATTAACATACAGGCTACCAGGTCACTAGCACATAAGGGGTCATAATCAGCTGTCAAGAAAGAAAATGGATTTTCTCTCAGGTATTTTTACTTAACCTTTTTCTTTTTTAATTTTTATTTTATTCCATCACATTTTATGACATGTTCACTGTTTACTTGCCCTCTTCACAAACTTTAGATAGCTGTCGATAACTTGTACCTATATGGCAACACACAGCTATACTGCTTGTGTCTAAAGAATTTAATCTTTCATAACTCACATCTGCTAGCTAGAAGATGAAAAAGATATGTGTCACAGCACTTTCTAAATTACTGAAATGTATTTCCCCCTCCCCTGCTTATTTCTCAATAAGCAACATCAAATGTAACTCTTGCAGACAAGAGCAATTTGGTGTAAACAATAACACAGGAAGCCAACTTGCCCATCACCTCTAAATTAGGTCTTTATTGGTGATTTTAAGGAAATCAAAATGAGACAGGAAAAATTAAATCAAGGTGGAGAGTGTCTAAACAGTTATAACCTGTACAGTAAGTGGCATGTTGGGGGGGGGAAAAAAAGAAGTCAATTTGTATTTTTCAGTAGTTTTGCTTAGATTTGTTTGGATTAATTTATAACTCCATCTATGAATTTTGTCACTACCGCTAATGCATTTGTTTTCATTTCATGCTTGAAATTTTGCTTGTTTATAACAATTGATGCTAATGGAAGCATGGTCATTTTTCTTGTTCTTTTTCTACAGAATAAAATGAGGGATCAGTTCTGGGGAAAGCAATGCAACTTTTAATCTCAGAATAGCCATAAAGGGATAGCAGTGTGGATTAGCATGTATATCAGTATGGTAATTTGTCACAATGCTTCTGAATCAGTCTTCCATTTAGTGGGGATTAGATATTAGAAAATGAGCTCTTAACTCTTTCTCTTCTGATAAGAGCTTCTACAATAATGGGGTCACTGTGGTTACACTATGAACCAGGATCAGATTGGCATGTTAATAAATTCCGTAGTTTTAATTATATCCTTCACTTTTCAATAAATTTCTGAATCCAGAGAGCCTACAATAGATTTTAATGAACTGCTTCTTTATCCTGGAGTGTTATACATGTCCATTTCCACAAAAGCAATTCAGAAACTCCTGAAAACCATCTTAAAAAGAAAGATTAACTCATTCTTTCCTTCTGCAAGTTAGAACTATGCAGTGGCTGTAGGACTGTTTCCACTGAGTTCACCAATGTTTTTATTCTTTGGTGCAAATTAGCAGAAATTGATGTTATTTACCAACATTTCCTTTTAAAACATTTAAGTAGCCAAATTTACAAAATGTAGTTCAACTGAGTAGTGAAATGATGACAAAAGTTCAATAGTTAAGTGTCCTGGGATGTTGGCTCTAATGTTTTGTGTCATTAAGTTTCAAAATATTTTAAAAAGAATAGTGCAGAGATCTAATGGCTCAAAAACTGTACATAATTACAAAACAACTCTTAAGTCTAATTCTTAAACTGTACTAGTTGATCCTACAGTGAGATTTATTCCATAATCATGGAAAGCAATGCCATTTACAACTAGAATAAATTAAAGTAAATGAAGAGGAAAATTGTATTCTGTGTAGCATTTAGTTCATTATAGGCTTAAACAACTATGCCAATCCATGTTCATCAATATAAGTTACGACGCTCACAGACATAATTAAATAAAAATGTTATCACCAAGAAACAGTTCATGTTACAGAAGCATAGAAATTGTTACATTATAAGAGATTTGCTTCTTTTTAAGGATTTATTGGCAGTGCTCAAAAATATGACTAGTAGACAATAGTATAGAATATTTTTGTCGTTTGTTTTTTGATTTTTGTGTAGCATTGGTGGTGGGGGTTTTTTGTTTGTTTTCGTGTTGGTTTTTTTTTTTACTAGAGGTCATGATAGATAAAATTTAGCTTTTTCTTCACTCCCTCTTTCTGGGTCTTACTCCCTACTGTGTTGATACTTGATTTCATACCTCATTAAGTGTCCCTACGGCTCTTTATTTGCTCAGTCAGGGTCTCACTGGAGTTCATTAAACCCCATTAGACACTATTGACATTCCTGAGGGAATTACAGCATAAGATATACAAGATCCTAACAGAGAATTCTGGATCTTTGCATGGTATATACAAGCATGGAAGTCCGTAAGGTGTAGGGCAAACTGTGCATCAGGTTGTCTATGTATCAAGTGGTTGTATTATCTGCCCAGGATCTTGAAACAAGCACACTATGCAGACTTAAAAAATGTTTTCTGTGATATCTTAAATGTTCCATTGAATTTTTCATTTCCTGCAATTTTCAGATACAAAGATGGAACTTTAAAAAGCTTTTCAGTACCTGCATATATTGTCAAGTGGAATGAGTGTCTAATACAATAAACAATTTAAAACAAGTATTCTATTGCAGATGAGAAATAGGATCAGATTTTTCAGGTACTTCCCTGGTTTCTAACACATTCTATCATATTTGTATTGGGATAAAAATATATGGAAAATTTTCATATTTCAAGACAAAAACAACTAATAAAGAAATGATTTTAGAATAAACTTCCCCTTTTGTCAGATCAATAAAACTAATGAAACTCACATAACTATTGCCTGAAGTCAGCAAAACAGACACCTATCTACACCAGCTGCAACACAGAGATGTTACTTAAATATATTAAAAAAATATTTTATTGAATGCAACAACTAGAGAAGAATCATACTACTACAAGAAAGTAATTCACAAAATGAAGCCATGCATAAGAGAGTTAATGGATACCAAGTTCAGAGATGGACAAAATAAATTTGGGCCCTGGGGAAATCTGAATACACACATCAAAGAAATTAATAGAAATATACTTACAAGAAGAGGTCCAATTCACCATCAGTTACATTGATTTCCTCAAGATGTCTTTGCTCAGGCATACAGTGTGGTCCACACTTATCTGCCTAGTTGAATACCAGGCAATATCCTTCTATGAATACATCATCTATCACAATGATCAGGAGACACATACCAAACTTTAGTTGGTGTTGAAAGGTAAAATTTTCAGATTGCACCTAGTTTCTCTCTAAACTTATATTTAGGCATTCTCGATCTTATCCCATGAACTCAATGAAAATACAAAAGTAGACCACATGGCTGGTTTATATTAGTAATGTTTGAGAAAGGTGTTAGATGAGGTGTTGGTTTTTTTTTTCCTATTTGTTTTTATCAGAGTTTAACAAGCAAATAGTTTCAAGATAAGTAACATTGATATAGCGTTATTCCCTAATTATGACAGAGTTTGAAGCTAAGGCTGAACTTTATTTCTTTGTCCCATTCATTTGACATAGGGTTCAGATCAATATAGTTTCTGCCCCTTTTTACTCAGCGGCAACTGCTTGATCGCTGTGATATAAATCAGTATGATAGCATGATTTTTAAACTAACCTGCATGAAAGAAATAATTTTGTTTTTAAGCAATGGTGATTGCTTAACTCTTTCTTATCTGATTTCCTAATAAAGAGATTACTGGAGAAGTAAATACACTTGAAACAATATTTATCCTTTTTCTATGAAATATGTAGCATAGCCTAGAGAATTTCAGATAAAGCATGTAAAGCCTTTCATCTATCCAGTGATTTTAAACATTATATATCTCAAAAATACATGTTTTCCGGTATTCACTTCATTTGCTCTGTTCTTACAGATTTGAACAGAATAATTAAAACCCAGAGGATATAACTGAACTTTGCCTAACTGCAGTTTGTTAGATTGAGTTACACTGTTAGAATTTTAAAAAGGAACTTTTTCACATTCATGAGTCTCATTTCACTGTTATGTGAACTGAATGTAGAATATTGCAATGAAAATTAATGAAAGATGGTTTTAATTCAAAATATTGAGCAATGCTAAACTTGTAAAATTCAGAAAAGCAGCAATGAGAAATCTACCTCACTGAGATATACAGAACATTCTAACCTCTGTAGTATAAGAGCTAGATATCAATGAAATGAGAATCATAGAAGTTCTTCATTGAGAAATGCAGCTGGTACATGAAAAATACCTTAGAACAACCCTACCAAAAATAGCAGTTTGGATCTCTATTCCTAAGCAGTGAGCACAAGCCAATTTTTTGGCAAGTTATGACTACTCATTTTTAAAAAATCCAAAAAACCCCAAAATAGGGATAGTAGTTTAAACTCTACAGAAGATAAAAAATTCCACTAACAGTATAATGTGTTGGAGTTTTACAGTCTCAAAGTCAAATTAGGCATGACTACTAAACATAAGGAACATCAGCTGAAGAGTTTTCTTGACTGAAACTCATCCCAAACTTTAAAAAGTCCAAGACTGAGAAGGAGATAAAAATATATTTATTATATGAAGTACAAACAACACAAAGTCTAACCATTCAGACACATCTGCCTTTGAATTACAAAGGCTCTACCTCTTAATTTCAGCCAGGAAAAGACCTGCATGACAGATTTTTTGTAAGAGTCACATCCAGAGGACATCTCATGGTAACAGGGTCACCCTTCTCTCCCAGTGCTGAGCCAGTGATCCAGTGCTTTTTAATTTGACTCAGCTTGGAGTCATGTGTTCAGGTTATATAAAAACATAACAGATGTGATAAGTCTTGCTTGCATTTATTGCCAAGTTTATAGTTTTATATTATAAAAAAAAAATTCTGTACTTAATAAGGATTCTATAGAAAGCTATTACAAAATCAGTAGCTGGTGACAAAAAATACATTATTAAACTTTATGTTGTAATCAGAAAGAGATTAAATTTATCAGAGAACATAAACATCTTAAATAATATTTAGCCTTTATTCTTCTGTGCAAGCTTGCAATCTAAGCATGCTTTCTTTTACACTTTCATCTTAATCATATGAGGTATTTATAAACTAGTTGGAAAAAAATACATACATAATATAAATTATACATTCTCTTGTTACTGAAAAATGAGATAACTTTCAAGAAACCTGTAAAAAACAACATAAATCAAAACGTAAAAGGGTTAAAATTTTGATTAAGATTTTTCTGTCACATGTTAATTACAGTAATTAGCATATGAAATATTTTTTTTAAACAATAATAAAACATTGCTAAGATTTTGACTGAATATAATTTTCATTATCAAACAATGGATTTACATAACATTTTTTCTACTGAATAGGGTTTTTTTTTTTTTGTTTCATTTGGGTATCCCGCAAAACACTACTTGGAATAATTAAAAAATATGCGAATCACCACATATTTTGGTGGATATTTCAATTTTCTTTGTGTTTATAATTTTTTCAAATAAAAAATTTTTGTCCTATGAACACTTTTTTTTAAAAAAAAAACTGACTCAATTAATTCAAAATCCAGTTTAATATATTGATTCTCTATTATTATAACAGTGCTTTAAATTTACATACTTTGTGTTTACACCTACCAAAATATTCTCGAGGTACACTAAAAGCAAACAAGCAAACACGTTTGGGAACTTGTGTAAATAAAAATTACACAGAAATTTCAGAGCAAATATTTTCATCATGACTTCACTGTCACTTCACAGCTTTCAGTGTTGGAACTTAAGATACTCAAAATAACAACAATAATTTGTTAATGAAATGAAAACTGTTATATACACATATGCCAAAACGTTACTGTCATCATCTAATCTGATCTCTTGCATAAACAGTGCTAAAAAGTTAACTTTTTTTCCCAGAAGCGTATCCAGTCTTGATAAAAATACTGGAATTGATGCAAATGCCCATGAGCCCTTCCCTCAGTAGCTCCAGAGAGTTATTGTGATTAAAAAAATCCAAACAAACCTAAAAACCCCAATATGCCTTGTTTTTATTCTTAGCTGACCTGCCTACCACTACCTTTGCTTTGTCTCCCTATATCATTTACTGCCCATTTGAAGCGCAGTGTCAGAAATCTTTCCAGTGTGCGTGTTAACAATACTAGCTACCCCTTTACTCTTCTTTAGGGTAAACTACACACGCTGAGCACAGTGTTGCATGAATTAGATAACAACACCATGTGTTTTCCAGGACCCAGATTACTAATGTTAATACTGTTTTCTGAATTAATTTCAGCTTTCCAAAAACCAAAAAATAGATCCATTAAACTTCTAAACACTGTTAATACCACCTCTGTGCTCATGAGTAGTGATCTGCATGTGTGGTACAGTTTTGCAACACTTCCAACATCTGCAACCTCAGAGCATCACCTGGCTACAGGGTGATGGGAACACCCTGGCTACAGGGTCTTATGGGAACAAAAAGACCACCCTTTTTATCTCCCTTCACTTCCTCTTGACATTTTTTGTTTTCCTGAATATGAAATATATACTTTTCCCAACAATAAATATGTTAAATGTGTCCATTCACATACAGCACACAAACCATCAATTTTTTAGTTCTTCTCTTTTTTTTTTTTTTCCTCACTACTGTAGCTTACAGCAGTGGCTGCTCTAAGTCTTTGGAGAAAATTTAATCTTTTGATAAATTTCACAAACTATTCCTTAAAAACAGAAAGTAATATCCAATCTAACAGTTTTCAATGTATTTCACATGCTGGTAAAGACACTTTAAAATCGTTGTGTCCTTATTCTCCTTTTTCGTGACTGAGTCATGAGTTTTCCTCAACAAGCATAAGCTGTTTGTTTTGGGGATTTTTTTTGACAGTGATATTGAACATTTCAGTTACTAACTTTGTGCAGTTCTCTTTGCTGCAGATTGTAATAAATTTTGACTGACCTACAATATCTCTGAGCTGGAATGCTTTTTTGACTTCTCCCATTTCTCTAGTTTAAGACTCGATGTGTAATGTTCAGCTGCCTGTTTCTTAACTGAATGTAATAGGTTTGGATGGCTGAATATTTGAAATTCTCCAGTGTAGGTGCTAATCAGATATTTATTTAATTCTTTTTAAAAAACTGTCATACCATAGACTAAGAGGGCCCAGCACACTTTTCTCCCCATCCTTATGATGTCACTTCTTATGATGCATTTTATTCTGACAATGACTGCTCAAATCTCTTCAAAAACATTAATTCAAAAATGTTGCAGTGGAACTAGCCCCAAAAAAGCAATACCTTATTTTAATATGATGGTATTAAGACTACAATTCTTCAAGGTTCATGTGGATTTAATGCTGAATTTCTATGTTTTAGTTGTCACACTGATAACATCCAGATTTCCTCAGCTTGTTTTTCACAAGTGACTTCTAGACTCCCAAAATAGTTGAGATAGCATTTCAAATAATATACTAAATAAAATATATATAATATATAAAATATATACTAAATAATATACTAAACTAATGAGGAAAGTCTCTTTGGAAGTGTCAGGGGAGATGTCAGTCAGCCATGGAGATTGCCATTCCCGCTCTGTTTGTGCCTATCTCTCTGTAATTTGCTGAAACAATACTGGATTTCAGGTCCAAGGTAAATTTTATGCCCATGGCAATGATAAACCAAGAGGTGGGCAGTGCTGTCATTAGCACTGAGCTACATGTTATTCTACCCTTTCACCTATGGCCTATCTTTGATTACTGTCTTTTGTTGTCTATCTTTAAAACTGCTATTTCCCTCACAAGTTTATATTTTCTGTATTTCAATCTCTTACCTAGACACTCAACATTTCTTCATTGATCAGGTTGATTTTGATTTCACTCCTGATTTCAAGACTAACAAAGTACTTGGGGACGAGAGAGATTAATGGCAAGGAAATGATACAACTCAGTAAAACACAGAGACACTCCAACAAGATCAGAAATGATCTTCAGGATCCAGGGAGCATATGCGACATGGACATGGGACCAAGCTCATCAGTCCATATGAGAAGCAAAGTGTATAAACCTATCAAACACCGGCTATATTATTGTTGAATGCCAAACCACCTTGACCAACAACAGTTGAGATTTCTCTATAAGGCCCTGGTGTTCCCAGATGTCATGAAGACTTTAGCTTCCAGTCCAGCTCTCTCCCCTAAACTCTTTTCTGGCTCTTTCCCTATTACATGATGAACAAAACATCTTGGTTTTTTCAAAACTTTGTTGCCTTTTACAGTTGGCGACTTTCTAGCAGCATAGTCTTCTGCTTCAAGCCACAAACTTCTTTCTTTGTTACTGCCATACGTGTTCACACAAACAGAACGTCATGATGCTCACAAATCTGAGGCTGCCTCAAAAACTTACAAGCTTTTAAAATTCCTCCTTAGAACCTAAATGTTGTCCTTCCTACAGGAAAGAAATTTCTTAAGTATTCTACATAATTATTTTATTTAATAAACTGACTGCAAAACTCTTTCATTTTTCAGAGAGTAAGAAGTACAACTAATGACAGATGATTTTAAAGAACAAAAACTGGTGATTTGTGGAACAAGACCACAATGGTTATATTTCAGAACACCCAGGCAGGGAATTATTTGAAGACTCATTATATTGGTCTTACTGAGAGCAGAAAATGTTTCTAGAAGGCATTAGGAGGACTTTGTTACTTTATTATGTTTACAGCTTTGCAAAATAGGGCATTTATTTTCTATTTTATTTTCTCTCAATATTTCTTGGCTTACTCACGTTTTCCTTTCCAGTTCAAAGAAACCTCAAAAGGCTTTTGATATTCAAACACATTTTAAATCAAATGCAGCTGAATCAGATGAAATGTGAAAAGTTATTCTGAGACAAGGTCCTGCACATAGGTTGGGGCAATCCCAAGCACAAGTACATTGTGCGGAGAATCAGTTGAGAGCTGCCCTGAGCAGAAGGACTTGGGAGTACTGGTGGATGAAAAGCTGGACATGAGCCAGCAGTGTGCACTGACAGCCCAGAAAGCCAGCTGTATCCTGGGCTGCATCCAGACAAGCGCGGCCAGCAGATCGAGGGTGATTCCCACTCTACTCTGCTCTTCTGAGACCCCACCTGGAGTACTGCGTCCAGCTGTGGAGTCCCCAGCATAAGAAGGATATTGACCAGTTGGAGCAAGTCCAGAGGACCCACGAAGATGATCAGAGGGCTGGTGCACCTCTCCTATGGAGACAGGCTGAGAGAAGAAAAGGGTCCAGGGCTTGTTCAGCCTGGAGAAGAAAAGGCTCCAGGGAGACCTTACTGCAGCCTTCCAGTACCTGAAGGGGCTGACAAGAAGGCTGGGGGGGGACACTTTTTACAAGGGCCTCTAGTGACAGGACAAGGGGTAACAGGTTTAAATTGAAAGTGGGTAGGTCTAGATTAGATATTACGGAAAAGCTCTTCACGTAGTGAGTGGTGAGGCACTGGAACAGGTTGCTCAGAGAAGTTGTGAATGCCCCATCCCTGGAAGAGTTCAAGGCCAGGCTGGATGAGGCTGTGAGTAACCTGGTCTAGTGGAGGGTGTCCCTGCCCACGGCAGGGGGGTTGGATCTGGATGGTCTTCAAGGTCACTTCCAACCCAAACCATTCTATGGTGTAGACATTGTAGAAATATAGGAGTAAGGTCATTGAAGGACATGCCGCCCCTACTGTACCTGACCTAATCTGTACTATATCTCCAAGATCAGGTGAACTTTATTTGTTTCAGGATTCCACCATTGAAATCCAATACATTTCTTATTAGAGAAATAACCTGTTTCTCTGGTGTCTATGTAGCAGCTGGCTCATGCCACTGTCGTGTATGGGTAACCTTAAAACAACAGGACCTGCAGTAACTTCTTTTTGAGGATAAATAAATCTACTGCTCAAAGTCTTTCAATATAGAAGAAGATATGTTCTCATTTGAAAGCTTACAGTCAATTGTTTACAATTTCTTAAAATTATGTCTCTGGAGTAGGTCAAATAAGCATCTAAAATCTGTGAA
This sequence comes from Rhynochetos jubatus, assembly GCA_027574665.1. Taxonomy (NCBI): domain Eukaryota; kingdom Metazoa; phylum Chordata; class Aves; order Eurypygiformes; family Rhynochetidae; genus Rhynochetos; species Rhynochetos jubatus. Next base: position 25,253,383 of record CM050652.1, on the reverse strand, counting down.
AAGAACTTTCTGGTTTGGGGTTGTAATGTCAAATAGTATGGTTTAATCCATTTAAATAAGCTTTTTAGGAACAAATTGCAACCAGGTTGACATCTTGTAAGCCGACTTCCATTCCAGAGGGAATTAAATTCACTGAGTCATAAACTCTTGAAAAACAAGGGTTATAATAGAACTGTGCTAGCAGGCATAGCTATAATTACTCTTTAAATAATGACAATGATAAAGTAAAATAACAGGTTTAACACCCTTCTCCAGTAAAAAAGGTAACCTGGCTTCTTTGTGCGTAGTGATGATGAGCAAATTAAACATTAAAAAAGGACTGAAAGGGGTTTTTTTTCAGAACCCAGACGTGGTAGCATTTTGTGTGTCACTTGTTGTTACAAGTTACTTGTTTGTTACCTTCCTGCTGCCGGTGATGTTGGGTTGCTCACCGCTGGACAAAAAGATGATACAAGCATTAACCAGAACATAAAAACTCCTTTTATTTCTAAAGATGTGTTTCGCAGTTCCTGATTCCTTTTCTTGCTATTATATATATTACATTTGTTCTTCACTGAGATGACCAACATGAAGGATCCCATTACATTGCTAGTTAATATTTGATGACCTCCTGTTTGTTCTCTTAGTTTTTCAGTAAAGATGTGGAAAAGCAACAATGTCAGAAAATACCTTAGATGATAGAGACATGACAACTACATCTTTTTTGGGAAAGTTATTTATTACAGAAAAAAATCCTTAACAGAATCACAGAATGGCTGAGGTTGGAAGGGGTCTCTGGCGGTCATTTGATCCAACATGCCTGCGCAAGCATGGCCACCTACAACTGATTGGCCAAGACAATGACCAGACAGCTTTCGAATACCTCCAAAGATGGAGACTCCACAGGCTCCCTGGGCAACCGGTCCAGTGCTCAGTCATCTTCACAGTAAAAACATTTTCCCTGATGTTCCTCCCACATTTCAGTGTGTGCCCATTGCCTCTTGTCCTGTCACTGGGCTCCACTGAAAAGTTCCTGGCTCCATCCTCCCTTCAGATATTTGTGCAAAATGATGAGATCACTCCTGAGCCTCCTTTTCTCCAGGCTAAACTGTCCTAGCTCACTCTGTCCTAACTCTCTGTCCTAGTTCTTCCTGATATGAGAGATGTTCCAGTTCCTTAACCATCCTAGTGGCCCTTAGTTGAAACCTCTCTCCAGTACCTCCACATGACTTGTATCAGTGAACCTAGAACTGGACACAGTACTCTGGGTGTGGCCTCACCAGTGCCGAGTAGAGGGGAAGGATCACCTCCCTCGACCTGCTGGCAACATTCCTCTTAATGCAGGCCAGGATATCATTCACCTTCTTTGCTGCAAGGACACATTGTTGGCTCATGGTCACCTTGGTCCACCAGGACCTCTCCGTCCTTTTCTGCAAAGCTACTTTCCCAGATGGTTGGCTCCCAGTATACACTAGTGCATGGGGTTGTTCTTCCCTATGTGCAATTCCCCTTGTTGAACTTTGTGAGGTTCCTGTCAGCCCATTTCTTCAGTCTGTCAAGGTGCCTCTGGATGAAAGCACAACCCTCTGGCATATCAGCCACTCCTCATTGTTTTGTGTCATCAGCAAACTTGCTGTGGGTACACTGCCCCATCATTCAGGTCATTAATGAAGACATTAGCCAGAATCAAGCCCAGTATGGATCCTTGGGGAACACCACTAATTACTGGCCTGTAGCTAGTCTTCCTGCCACTGATCACTACCCTCTGGGACTAGCTGTTCAGTCAGTTTTCAATCCACTTCATTGTCTGCTCACCCAGCCCATACTTCCTCAGCTTCCCTATGAGATTCTTACAGGAAAAAACATTGAAAGCCTTACTGAAGTCAAAATAGACAATGTCCATTGCTCTCCCCTCATCTACCAACCTGATGAACAACATCATTTGCCAGTACTAACAGTAACACTCTTTTCATCATGTTGTGGTTTAGCCTTATCTGGTAGTTAAGTACCACCAGTCACTCTACCACTCCACCCACCCCCAACCCCCTCACTCCCAGTGAGGAAGGGTCAGAAGAAAACCAAGGAAAGCTCATAAAAGTTGAGAACTATTTAATTATAGAAATGTAACATAGCAATACTAACAATACTACCGCTAATAGGTAATTAAAACAACAGGAAAATAGAACATATGATACAGGATCTCACCACCCGTGGACTGACACAGCCAGATTCCAAACCAATAAGCCAAATCCAAATGGAGAGAACAAAAAATAAAACAACCGCGAACCCAAAAGCCTGAAAGGAAACCCCTGCCTCTGTGAGCCCGGGAGTAGAGAGCAGGAAGAAAGAAAACTTCCAACTCCCCCTCACAGATCAATCTCTCTAACAAAAGATGCTGCTTCCCTGCCATCAGCCTTCCACCAGTGAAACAAAGCCCGAGCTATCAGCAAGGTATTTGCTAGGCCCCCCCCACCCCTTCTGGGTCACTTTTTTCGCGGTCACTTTTTGCGCCTTGCAAAACTGCGCACCTTACAGACTGACCACGGAGCTTGGTGTACCATGGAATGAAACAGGATCCTAGCCAGCTCTCTGCAGGAGAGCAGCTTGTCCCTGCCTGAAACCAGCACACACCAATAAGAATTTGCCTTAAATTTAAAAGAAAGTCCACTTTTCCTTTGGTTTGGAATTGTTTTCTTTGCACGTCCTTGCTTAAGTGGAAAAATAAAAGTTTCTCTTTTTTCATAATATTGAAAATGAAGGGATTTTCAAAATGCACATTAAGCTATTCTTAGTGCAGAAATTTGAAAAAGAGCATATCAAAAGAATTTGTTACTTGCCACATCATTAAAAAAAATGGTTTTCATGGATCGTATCAACTGATTCTTTATATAAGATCTATAAAAGTCAATATAAGTTTTCCAAATTCAAAATTTTGTCCCATCATTTTTCATTACTAGTTTCTGTCGTATCAAAATAATCTGCATAGTTTGTTTAGGTGATTGATTGTGATACATAAATCAAAGTTAAGTGAGGACATGGCTAGCTTCATGACTGTCAGTAGAACAGCAAACAAAGTTAATGTTCCCTTTCCACCATAGCTTTGGTTCAGTGAAACCTAATTAAACAATAATTACAGTCAGTGTTTCCAAATGTTCAAAAATAAGTCAGTTGGAGTACTGAAGATATTGTTTTCTGTCATATATATTTAGAATTGCTTATTAATTTTGCATTTCCTTTTTGTATAAAGTCACATTAGAGCCTACCCAACAAAAGAGCCTGATTCCGCAAAGCCTTCCCTTGAATTCTTTCAGATTATTTGGTATACAAAAAAACACTTGTCAGGTTTACAATGCCAAAATGAGAATTCAAGCCAGTACAAGTTTTAAGAGGGATGCCTACCTCCAATTGGAATTATATTTGGAACATGTCATTTAATGACAGGTGGTGACTTTGGGTTTCTTTCCCCTCCAAACAGTTCAAAGAGTAAGTAAACATCTGAGATGCAATATTAATTTCCTTTATTAATCTTTCTGGTGTTTGCTAGATTTGGGTTTTGTTCCTTATTCCCAAGACTGGAATCTGCTACTGCACAACCTAGAAGAATAGGAGAGCTGGCAAAATGATTGAGGTGTTTATGACTTCTGATGTGCAAGTTTCAGTCTTTTTTTTTATTTATATGAAGAGAGTCTGCACTTGACATCACAGCAGCAGATGATGCCTATCACACAAGTTCAGTATGACTACATATCATGTAATACTTTGCCTTTGAATATGAAGGGAGTGTCTCATAAAGGGTTTTATTTCTATTAAGTCACAGATTTTCTCCTTCTAGCATATATTCATAGAAAAAAGTAGGCCAGAAGCTGATTAGATTGTAAATATTTTAGTCTTATCTAAAATACTTATTTATTAGGTTTACCTAAGCATCCAAGTGTTCAGGTTTATTTAGATCTTTGACCTGTTGAATTGTAGTGCTTCATAGTTTTCAGGAGACAAAAAAGAAAAGTGGTACACTGCGTCTGTCCCTCTATATAACACTTATCTATGTAATTATAGCTGATAGATTTTATTGCAAAAAATATCCATGTAATGATTAAAAAAAAATTAATATAAGTATCACCTCTTATACTCCCTAACAGGTTTATCTTTTTTATACCTACAAATATCCACCATTCTTTACGTCGACTTAAGTAGGTGAGAACAAATTGCTGTATTACACTTGAAATTTTGCCTAAATTTATTTGGTATGAAAACAAATGTGTGTTTCAGTTAAAAGGTTTTCTTTCCTTTCAAAAGCAGGGAAAGAGTTGCCATCCATTTATATTTACCCATTATAATCTGCTGAAAGGGTAATGTCATTACCACAGAATGAGTTGTTATTTTGGAAGTATTTGTAAGGCATTATATTGGGCTGCCAAGGCTGAAAACAAACACTTTTATCAGTGTGCCATGCATATAACCTATATTTGATCCAAACTGGTTTCATGACAGACGTTTCTGGAAATTATTAAATATAAGAAAGTAGTGTTGTCTGATCTGTCTTTTCCCTGCAGGTCAACTGTGGAAATTCTTACTGTTTTCTGCAATGTAATGAAATGAAAAAAGTTGCAACAATTGAGAGAAAACTTAGACTAGAACTAATTGTCAAGTAACCCTAAAGTCTCTGTACTGTAGTGATTGTCTTGCATCATGTTGTACTTGTTTACCAAAAGGAATATTTTTTTGAATAGTCTTAAATTTCTGTATCATATTCTTTTGATATTTTGGAAAGGAAGTTCTTATTTTAATAAGGGGAATTTTTTTCATCCATTTTCCCTTTCCCTGATGCATCTATAGTTGCATTTAGTGTGTCTTAGACATGAAAAGATCAAGAGTTAACCTTGTTTTCTTCACCTCTTCATGGTGTTTGTGTTTTACCTATGTAAATATTACTTAATATTTTTATATATATGGCTTGTGAGATGACATGTATGGGAAAGAAAAATTAAACTTCTTATCATGATGATTATCATCACATAACAAGGAAAATACCTTATCAAAAAACCACTGAAATGATGTAGAATTAATGCTGAAAAATTATTTTCTAAACAATGAATATCTATTAATTATGCATTTCCACATGTGTCTGTGCACAAATGGTTACACTTTTATTAGAATTGTGTAAACATAAAACACATTACTGAATAATCAAACAAGAAATTACACTGCTGAATTATTATAAGCAAGGAGGATTTAAACAAGGAGTTAATACTGCATAATTGTACCTTTACCTATGAAAATCAGTGAAAAATTATTCTGATGTTATGACGCTTTATATACATTCTTGAGAGGTAGGACAGTTTTAGCATAGAAACATTTAGTGAGTAAGTAAGATTCAAGCATTCCACCTTGGGAATGTGATTTGGTCTCATACAATAACTAGTGTTTACTCCTGAGCTTTAAGTTTGCCTTTGCTGTCTAGCATACTGGTGTTGATAGTGTTTTAAAATAACTACGTCTCCTCCAAAACCAGATTTTAAGAGAGTCTATATCACAAACATGTGTAGACACATATAGTCATACCTAAAATTCAGAGAAGTTCTTCAAATGTCTAAAGAGGCATTCTTCAAATTCTTCGAATGCCTCTTTTAATTCTTCAGATGTCTAAATTATCGATTTACATGATTGACACTGAGAAGATTCATACTGGACTACTCAGACTTGCAATTTATTAGAATTTAGAAAAACCTAGAATACAAAATCATGAAATGTAAGATTATCCCACCATTTATATTTAATGATGTGTGGTAATGACTCATTATTCAGTGCGAAATTATGTCCAAGGACATGTAACTAAATTACCTACTAAGCCCAATAAGAACTACATCTGCAAATCTGAAGCAGAATTTTAGTCAATATGAATTCATGATATAAAATTGTTATGTAGTAATGGTAAGTTTAATCAACTAAAAGCAACACAGTTATACTGGATTCTCTCCTCCGTGTGAGCAGATGAGTTAAGTAAGAAGGGGAAAAAAACAACCAGGCCACCATATTAATCTCATATTAACAACTGACTTGCTGAGACGACTCAGTCACCAAGACAATTAATCTAAGAAAACATGCAAAGTAAAAGAGGGCTTTCAGTCTAATTGAATAAAGAAAGAAATGAAGCAAAAAAGGCAAATTCCAGGTTTCAATCCAAGTTGCATCTAAATGGGTTCATGTCTTCTCTGCCCCTGAACAGAAACTCTCATTTTCTGTTGATGTCAGTATAAACAGTAATTTCTTTCAGCCTTTGCTAGGAAGTTACTGGCTAACATATCTGGAAAAGGCAATGTATTCTTACCCCTTCTCCTATAATCCCAAACTTCATCTCAAGGCTCTTCAGTAAGAGTTCTGGAATACAAAATAAGTGCCCTTCATTTACAAACCAAATTCCACCCACCTATGGGAAGGCCTATCTACATTAGGTATGGAAGTAAGCAGATGATTAGCTTGGATCACTGAAATACTTGTTACTACAAATTATCTGTTTATAGCTTTGAGCTAAATTACCCCTCTGAAACACCCATACATATGGATTCCATTTACCAGTGTACTCTCCAATAGTTAACTGTGTTTATGTGCATGACTGGCTCTGAGGTTCACTTGCCTGTTTGACACCTGACCACAAGGAACTTTATGAGATCAGACATCCACACTTTGGAAGATTCATCAGAGATTAGATGTGATAAATATCATCCTGGAGAATCAGCATGATGTCTGCATAAAGAAATCAATAATAATAACAAATACAAAGCTTCTAGTGTGCTGTGCAGCCATCTTGAGTGAACTTCTTTCAGGGAGAGCAGCCTGGTGAAAAATCATGACAGTATTGATGAGCAAAATCATCACAGACCTACATTCGTCTGGGAAATTTTGGGTTGTTGGAGGTCAGTAAATGTTCCTGCCCACAGTGTCAGTTATATAAAATAAATATTTCATGAATTAACAGCAGCCCAAGTATAGATCAGTCACTGTGTTAGCTGTGTAATTTCAAATAATGAAAAAATTGAGAAAAATTTGATATATTCAAGAACTATGCCCAAAAAGAATAAAAGGTGAAATCCATGAAATTAATTATTTGTTCCATGCTGTCCTTTTAATATGATCACTTTTCCATCTGTATATGTCTTTAAATTTTAGATTTTAGTATTTCTTTTAACTCGTCTCTCTACTCGCCTGTTTCGTTTTTCTTTAAAAATCAATTCAGAAAGTGAAATGAAGGGGCCGAAAAAGGTTTTAAGTAGAAGCAGGCTGAATCAGGTGATAAGTAAAAATACCTTACTGATCCTCCTGCTTTACTCGTTATAAGTATGGAACTTACGTGTTTTTTTCTATTTGTTATTACTGAGCTCTTTAATAATTTGTAGTGTTCTCTGGACTCTAGGAATACAAGAAATTTCTCTGCAAAATCACAGACTTCAAACGAATTGCTGGAGGGCTTGTGCCTCAGCACAATGCCTACAGAAGTGGGAAGGGAGAAGTTTGCTATGCTAACTCAAAGCAACTCAGACAGGATTCTATCTATGTAGACATTGCGCATAATGAAACAATGGGATTACAGGGGTTGTTTTCTATTGTTCTCAATTGTGGGGGGAAAAATCACATTAAATATAATTTGAATTGTCACAGTGAATATGTTTTTCATTTAACAAAATGTCCGTGTTTCAATTTATGTTGAGGACACCTTAAATATGTTAAAAATAAAAATATTGGAATATAAAAGTGCTGTCAGAAATAATGACATAAAACTCACAGTATCACATCACTTTAATAGTTTGAAATATTTGGTGTCCCTAATGTAGCTCCAATTGCAATAGATCATGCAGTGTAATTAAAGAGATGAGCTAATAGATAAAGAAGACCCAGACAGAAATAGGCTTTTTGGATTTATAATTTTTAATTCAGTTCCTCAACTTGAAATGAATGAAGAACTGGAATTATACAAGCATTTGGAGAACAGATGAAAGGCAAGATGTTGAAGCTTGTTGAAGAAAGGCAGTACTCTTCTGGAGCTGAAAAAGAACAGTTATTTCAGGTCATACCAAGAGATCACCATGTCCAGCATAACACCTCCAGAAGTGGACGGTGTATGCCTGTGGAAGAGGGATGGGACAGTGTCAGCAGGACGCTGTGGTACTTTGCAGAGCCCTGTCCCAGCTCCCTGCCATTGCTATCTCAAGAAATTACTGGTTCAGAGCTTGTCTTAATTAGTTTCAGTGATTCTTTTTTTTGCCATGTTTGTCCAGTCAGCTTTTTCAGCCCATGTAACTGATTTGGTCCCTATAACAAGGAGTCTTAAAGCACAAATAAATTATTGAAGAAGCACATCCTTTTGCTTGTTTTAAATGTCAGCTGCCATTTTGATGTGATCACTTCTAGACATTTTATTAGATGGAGAGTAAGAACAATAGATTTTTACTCAATTTCTTTCTGTCATTCTTGCTTTTTATCTTACTGTTGTTCTGTTGCCTTTTCCTCAGCCTGGAGAGTCCTGTTTTACTTGGTCATTCCTTGCAAGGAATGTGGGAGAAATTACCCTCTTCTACCAATCTCAAGTTTTGTGAATACATCTAAGAATGATAAGGCATCTTCATCTCTCTCCTGACTATCAGATTTTATCCTTCATTAGTTGTGAGTCTCATATGTGGGTGAAATATGTGACTTTATGGACTTTAGAATAAACAGCCATTTTCCAGGAAATTTGTCTCAGAGAGGAAATATCCCCTGTTTTCTACTCTCCAAGTAACTTCACTCTGTTTTTTCTCTTAAACACGTCAGTCATACAATCAGGGAAGAGAAGATAGGACTACCTAACGAGGGCCACCTCTCATTCACTCATGAATGGCAAATGGCATGTAGCAGAGTCAAAATGAGCATTCAAAAGCTGGCATTTCCTTTTATTAGGCTATATGATTAAAGTTAGCAACATGTTGAGGCTGAGAAATTTGTCTTACTTTATGAACAATGGTGAATGAGAAAGAACATAGATATTTTTCTTTAGTTAATTATCCAGAATAATTTAATGAGTTCTTGGCAAACATGTAGTAAGCCTGGGTGAACATTTCATTCTCCCTGTTGAATGCCTTCACAATCCATATCCCCTTATATGATGCAGGCTTTCCCACACATCTTACAGAAAAATCTGTTCTACAATAGCAGTATCTAAAGGATTATTTTGATTTCCCTTTCTTGTGTTTCTTTGTTGGTTGGGGTTTTTTTTGCGTGAATATAGTAGATATTTATATTAGCATATGTATTGTATAGAAATTACATCTGTATTGTATGCAAATTGTATATAATAGGATATATATATTATAGAAATATTGTTTTCCAGGTTAGCTACTCTGGTAACGCAACAATATTTTGAAGCCAAAGAGTATGAAAATAAAATAGACCGGTATTTTTTATTTAGTTGCCCTCCCCTTGGCTATGGACCAAGACCATTGTAATTTCTTTCAGGGCTTCTCAAAACTTCCTGGATTTTTGTACCATCATTATTACCAGGAACTGGCTACTAAATTCACTGAAAATTGAACTTCAGGTCATGTTTCACTTTTTCACCATAACACACCAAATAAGCACCCTCCTTTCAAAGATTGTCTATCATTGGTGCTGTCTGTGCTTAAAGTTAACTTTGACTGAAAGAGTCACCTTGAAGCTCGTTCAGCTCACTCTCAAAGCAGCATGGAGTACTTAATTCCATAATTCATTCTTAACATAAATTGTGCTTTATATTGAATATGACTCATGCACAGATCAGCTGTCACCAGCTGCTAGAGACTATTATGTTCAGTGGAAAGCAAAGGAATTTTTACCACAGTTAGAAAAAAAAAATATTTTTACACTTATAAGTGCTCATTTAGAAAATAAAAAAACTTGTATATCCTTGACAAAGCTGATTTAACTACAGTTGGAAAATAAATGCCAGTTTTGTTTTCTTCATGGTATGGTCATTTATAGTAGTGTCTACCTCCTGTTTTCTGAGATGTTATTGTCAGTTGTGGTGAAATTCTACATTCCAAGAATACTCCATGTTGGAAATGCATAAGAGTTAATGTGGGGTTGGTTAATGTAAAGGTAAATTATTGGCACATCATGTGATAATTCCATTAAGAGAATCATAGAATGGTTTGAGTTGGATGAGACCTTAAAGATCATTTAGTTCCAACCCCCCTGCCATGCGCAGAGGCACCTTCCACTAGACCAGGTTGCTCAAAGCCTCATCCAGCCTAGCCTTGAAGATAGCCAAGGATGGGGTATCCTCAACTTCTCCGGACAACCTGTTCCAGTGCTTCATCACCCTCTCCATGAAGAACTTCTGCCTGAGAATAGGTTTATTTTACAGACCAGTTGTTGCCTACTCACTACAAGGGCTATAGCCTTTCCTTTCCATTTCACCTATATCCATCCAAAGAAACCCTGCCCTTAAATCTGTTATGAGAAACGCAGATGAATCAGAGGCTCTAGACATCCCAACAGTCATCTTCATTCATAACCATGTACTTTGACAGCTCTGGATGCATTTTACTATTGAACCCAGTTTCATATCCATCAGCTACTTAGAAACCCACAGCTGGGCAAGAAAATTGAAGGAATCTGAATCTTCAGATGTACTCCAAATGGCTCATGGCAAAAGAGCACTTTGGCAAACAAAGGACAATTCTCTTCAAATATCATATTATACCTTTGTAATTAAAATACCAGGTCTTTGGCTTAATATCTTCATTCTTTGTATATTTTTATCTCAGGAATTAGGCTACTAGTCCTCAAAATTCTTCAGCATATTCAGTTTTGAATGGGTTCAAATAATATGATCAACACTCTTAGAATCTTATGATCTCATTCTCTGCTTTGAATGAGATCATGAACAGAGCTGGAATTACTGAATATAGTCACAATAATCTTATGCTGCCAGGAAATTAATTTCTCCCAGTTCTTTGTTCCATAAAGGATTTTGCATTCTGTTTCGTTGTTCTTAAATCATTGCCCATGGCTTGTAGCTCACATCTGCATCTATGAAAGTAAACCTGTCAGAGTAGAAACAATATATTGTAGACGTTAGATCTGGACTTAAATTAACCTCTTTTTTTATTCCTCCCAGCTTTTTAAATTAGTAACAGGCAGATGATACAAAATACCAGATTGTTTTAAATTGGTGGAGTCACTTCAGATTACATTGCTTACATTTTATGATGTTGCTAGTTATTATCACATGATGTAACATAATTTGTCAAAATGACATATCAGTAACATGGTAGAAACAGCAGATGTCATAGGAATGTAAGAATTGCCAGTCCAATTTAGTTAATTTGGCCTTTCCAGCCAACCCTTGTCTAATAGTGGCCAGTACCAGATGCCTCAGAAGAAGCAGAAAGCCTTCTACAGTGAAAAACATTTGAAAAATCCGTGTAATGGAGCATTTTCTTCCTTTCTAAATCCTACCTAGCAAATGGCTGGCTTATGACCTGTGATATAAGGATATAAATTTCTTCTGCTTTTGTAAACAGAACTATCCTTCTTATTGTAACTATTGATTTATTTCCTTAGCAGTATCATTAGCTCTCTCTGAATTCTCTTAAAAATGTGACCCCTGGATTACCCTGTCATACCCATGACAAGGAATTTCCTGATGAATGTGTACACATGACTCTCAATTCCTACTTTCTTCCTATGAATTTAAATATGTACCCCTTCAATTTAATTGAATTATTGTTTTGTTCATTAAGAGAGAACAAAGAGAAACAACAGCCTCGCCTTTTCTATAAACTCGTGCTAAAATAATTAAAAAATGGGCACTCACTAGAGATTAATAGATTATAAAATTCCTCTTTATTTAACTGAATAAAACCAAAATCTACATGAATGCTTCCTCAAGCCCCCCAAAAGTCTTCAGTTCCCTATAATTTTGATTATGTTCTCCATTATTACTTTCATGTCTTTCTCAGCTTCTTTACTCCATGTCTCAACTGGTTTACTCCGTGTCATTTAGAATGTGATTCAGCAAATCCAGCTGAAAAAAACATTTGTGCAAGTAACCACATATGCATTGTTTATTCAAGTATATAAATAAATTTACTATATTAATCTTCTCTTTGAAAATATAACATCTTTATAAGAAAAAAAGGAAAAATTTCACAAAAATAATTTAAAAATAAAAATCTTATTTTACAGAATCAAAATTATTGTTTTCTTCCAGATTACATTCATCTGGGAAGTCTCTTACATCATCTGGAACATACATAGATGACAAGCAGTAAATTGATCCGCTTGCTCATATTTTGTCAAAAGTCCAGATGACCTTTCCACAAGGAAATTTTTGACCAACTTCAGACAGGCAAGGGAATACAGTCAAATTGTTTTTTTACACAAGCAAGAGTTAGAGAAACTTCAGGGCTATTGTGTTAGCAAGAACATATACTTCCCATCCTTTCTTATCTGAACCAGTTTGCTAATTCCCAGTATCCACCATCTATTGAATAAACAGAAGACAGTCACAGTATAGAAAATTGTAATTCGTCTGTGGAGCTTAATGGTTTATTGATATTTTGTTAAGTCAGATAGCAAAGATCAATTTCCTGACTTCAGCTAGGGCCTGAGCGATCTTCATTTTAGATCATGGGTTCCTGGGACAGTATCCATATAGTTCAAGGAGACTGTTTCTCAGTGCTTGTTGCCTCACAGAAACAGAACTCACCCTTTGTTTAAAGCAGCTTTTCCTGTTTGCTAGGTTTTGTGTGCACTACCTGCACTTCTATAGGGGACTTATTACCAGTCCTGCTTCAAATTCTCAGAAGCTGCAGAAAAAACGTGTTTATTTCCTATTGACAAGTGCTACCAAGCAATGGCATGCCTAGGTAATTAAGAAACAGTGTGCATTCAAAGCACCATGGAGGAGTTACATGGATGAAATAGGTGAAAGAGAGGAAAATTTCATTGAGAATGTAGCTGTCTTGCATCCTCTCCCAACAACAATTTAATTTCAAAGAAGAAATGAGATTAAAAATCAGCTTTTTGTTTCTAAAAATGTTATTAGTTGCAGGATGATTCCCAGACAAAACAATTTACTGAAGCAGCACTGCTAGACAGTAAATGAGCAACCAACAGTTGCTGACTGTCAGTTGCAACTGACTGAGCAACCAACCTCCTCAGGGGCATCTAAACATAGTGCTTCATAGCAATCCAAATCCAGTAATGAACCTCTAAGCTATAAACTATCTATGTTGCTGAATTTTGTTAGGCTTCAGTCCCAGAACCCCAGACTATTTAGGTGAAAAAAAGGACAGTATCATACACTACAGATCAGTCACACTTGATCACACTTTTCTAATAACTACATGAAGCTTGGCCTTGACTTTGATGTTTATAGGGTAAAGAAAAGGTAGAGCACAAAACAGGCAGGCAAAAGCAGAAAAAACTTTTTTTTTCTTTATAAACATGGAACATTTTATTTCAGGTTTTAAAATTTCTCTTTCTCTTATTTCTTACTCTGACAGGTATATAGGGGGATTTAGGTGTCTATTCCTCTATAAGCTCCAATCAGTCATACTGACCTGAGAGCTAACATTGTCCTCCAGCACTCCTATTATTAAATTTATAGGAGAAAGAATGATTTATTTTTAGCAATAATTAATTTTCCTTATTAATGACTTTGTGATACACTATTAGGCTACAAGCGGAGACACAGGAAATGATGCACAACATGTCATTTTTCTCTTTCTGCTCCTCATAAATATGTTTTTTAATTAGCCTTTAGCTTTAGACTAAACTGGAATGTATACTTCTATTTTTTCCTGTAGAGGTTGGTCTAAAGTCAGGCCCATTCATTCTGGTACAGATTTCCTGGTCAATAATGGAGTTCTGCTACTACAGATAAGACTGTGTGTACACTCAGGGACTTGCAGAGGCATAGGTGGGAAACTGCGGAGACATATGGTACTATTATTGATTTGATGTGGTGGGCTGTCCTGAACCAGCAGCTAGTACTCCCCACAGCTGCTCAATTACCTTGCCTCACCCCAGAAGGACAGGGGAGAGAATAGGAAGAGGAAAAGCAAGATGACTTGTGGGTTGAGCCAAAGAGAGTTTAATAAGAGAAGGAAAGATAAAAACCCAGCAACTTCAAGATCTTGAAGGATTTCTGAAGAAGCTCCAAAGATGAATATTGTTGAGATGAGATGAACAAAGGTCATCCTTATGAAATTGGTTGGCCAATCCTATTTCCACAGTGTCATAAACTTCTCAGTCACTACTGGTTAACTCAGTGGAAGAACCCCTCGTAGGACTCTTTTATGATTTCAACCATACTACTCCCATTCTTGAAACACTTGAGTTGGGTGGCCAGAAAACATGTTCTTAGAAGCTACCATAAACCCACCTTGCACTAGAGTCTGTTTTTTTGAATATCACAGCATAGAATATGAAAATTTTTGACACTGTATTCACCCCATTAGGAACCCCTTGTTATGTCAGAGAGAGAGGCTAAATTAAGTACTACAATTTTATTGCTCATAGACAAAATAATTAGCAAAAGTCTTCAGGTTTCTTAGCCAAGATTATTCACAAAGGACTATGTAGAATGCCTCAAGTTTGACAACTACATAAGTGTTAAATTGGTTTTCCATTCCAAAAGATCCCATAGAGGAAAAAGCACTTCTCTGTATGATTTAGCTTTCTGTGAATACAGAAATGGACAGGATTTTGTGATTTTAGCACACCTGGGCTTTTGTAGAGGACGCATATTTTAATATATCATAATTATTTGTAAATAGAAAAATGAATATAATACTGCAGAACTGTGTACACTATGGCTGTTTTTTCAATAAAAGGACTATTAGCATACCAAAAATGACCACTGAACATGTCAGATGGAAAATTTTAATTTAAGTCTAATCAAAACCTTAGGGAAACCAGAAAAATATGAAGAAAAAGGATTCTGTAGGAAACACGTGTTAGTACTACTCATGATGCTTTTTTCTTCAAGAAGTTCTGGTTTAAGTACTGTGGTTATGAAGCTAAGTTATAAATTACTCTGTAGACAATTAAATAATCCTTTTGGGAATTAAATAGGAACAATGGGAAGAAAACCACTGTAAGACATTTTTCTAAAGAAGCCAAAATGAATTAATGGGTTTTCAACATTTTGAAATTAAGCCCAAGTGAATTGCTATTGTTGGAACTGGTATGAGGAGTTATGTAGTATTTTCTCATTTTATTAGAATTAAATAAAAGATGCCAAGCCTTAATTAATTTAAAAACTGATGTAATGTGGTTTCTCTGAGAAGGCACTCATTGAACAATTTCCTTGTTTACTTTAGCTGAAAATTCCTGTGTCTAATGGAATGAAAGAAATGTCCATATGTCATTTACAACACTGCAGTGATGAAGATGGCACTGTAAATTACCAGTGTCTTGCAATTCTGTAAACAGATTAAAAAACGTAAGTGTGTATAATAAGGCAAAAGTAAATTTATTGTATGTTCTTAGATACTGTAGCATGTTGATTTATAAGCCATAATGGGCTATTATGCCAGATTCATCAATGGAAAATGGGCAGATCCTTTTTTGTCAGCTGTTTCTGTGAACTGAAAAAAGAAGCCAAGAAAGACACTAGTTCCTTACATCCTCACATCCTTGATACCTCGACATACCTTCTATTTTCATACACTTACAGGTTTCATGAGGCCAGAACCTCACCTGGTGATTCCTCTGCTATACAAAACCTCACCTGACAGGGTCAACAACCAGACTGTTTTGGTAATACACCATTGTCAATCTTAATTTACAGAAGGATGTCTATTGATTAGGAGAAAAACTAGGTTCAATCTAGTGTTCTTCATAAACTTAATCTATCATCTTTATTACCACTCTAATTTCCATCTTCTTAGATTTTCCATGATACAGTCTGAAGAGAAGACATATTCTCAGTTCCATAATTACTTTGTCTGGATTTTTTTCTTCCTCAGCCAGCCCTCCTGCTTGTTCACACTACTGAAGAGAACACGTTTACTCAAGTTGCAGGAAAGTGGATTGCAAAATTCTTATTCAAATGTATAGCCCTGATTCCCTTGTCTAATTTTTATTTGTGTGCTTTTCTTAACACAGTGAGTTTTTGTAATTGAAAACAGAATGAAGGCTTTAAAATGCACCTTCATGTCTCCAGAAAAGAACAAATGCTGTAATGCTGTTATGATTTTCAGTGTGCGTTTCCTGTGGGGCTACAATATGCTATATAGAAGTATTTGTATTGTAGCCCTGTCAATAATCCATCAGCTATTCCCATCCCTTTCTCATATTCCATCCTTAGACATATTTGAATTTTCATTTTTGTTAAGAGAAACTATGGAAGCCTTTAAAAATGCTACAGTATCTCGCTTAAGTTTGCCCTTCCTTTTTCTAGTTTTAATGTTTTGATTTCATTTTGATTTGGAAATTGCCATGGAGCTACTAAAATCTTTCAATACTTCCCATGTTACTGTCTCATTTTATGTTCTTGCAATATGAGACCACTCTTTAATTCTTACCATTATTTATGAAAATAGTAGATACAATTTGTTACATTTGTGACCAACAACAAGGGTGGGTTTAGGCACTGAGTATTAGAAAATCATTAAATATCAATTGGTGTCTCCATCTCCTCAGAAATTTAGAAATGGTATATGACAATAGATACTCAGGGGCAAAGCTTCTCCTTCAAAAGTTAAAGATTGCTCAGGCCTAATAAGAGAAGATATAGCATCAGTCTCCTGTAAGCCAGCTGGTAGAGAAAAGCTGCTACACAACATATTCCCAAGTAATGATCAGACTTGTTCCCCAATAACTGTTAGCTTTAAAGGTAGTTACTAAGCAACTCCATGAGAAATGTACTTCAAGAAAAAATCTAGATGTTAATTTCACTATAAATGTCAAAATTTTTTCTACAGCTGGGAATTTTTCCTGTGCTATTTTCTTTTTTCAGAATAGACTAAATGCAGTTGCTGGAAATGTAGTATTCATATATTCATAAATCAAACCCTTTATTGTAACTCTATTGACTTCAGTAATACACGAGAAGAACTTGTCACAAGATCTTTAGCACAGAAAACATGCCTTATATTCTTACTAAAAATGCTTTGTGCTATATGAAAATTTGAATTTACATACTTAATTTTACATAGTAATATGTTCATCCATGTTCCTGCTTTATGTTATGTATATAGTGACAGCAATCTTCCCAAATGAAAGGGGAATATTAATCAGCACAAAACAAGTGACACAGAGGATCGCTGTTAATTACAGATTTAGGCATTCAAATATAACAATCTACATCTAGTGAGGCAGATAATTATTATCAGATACTAGTTGTATAGTTGGGCTGAATGGCACAATTAACCTGAATAATATATATTTCATGGTATATAGCAAGAATAATTTCATATTTACTGGTCTTTTTTTCACCAGTATTCTTTTATTTAAAAGGGTAATGTACTAACTTGAATGCTCTATGAAACTGTAGTTCTGTCAGCAGGATTATATCCAGGATACACATAGCCTTCATATAAAATTATTTAAAATTATTTATTAAACTTGTTTAACAGATTCAGACACCTAAATCTGGCCATCTACATACAAGCTGTGCCAGAGCTTCTGCTGTAGCCAATGCAGACCTTGCTGATTCACGGTACAAAGAGCTTTTCATCTCACTCGTCATGAAGGTCAGTTTCTAGACTCCACTGACCGTAGTGACTAGGTGTTCATTGAACAAGCTGTCATTACAGACAGGGCAGCATTAAATTTCCTACAAATAAAACTTGAATGCCTTTTTGTTCACCTTAGGGCATATGAGATTTCTACATGATCTGTCCGACACCACATAGTTTCCAGTGAAGACCCACTTCTCTCTGGAGTGGCAGCTGGAGAACATACATTCTAGAGGATTTAAGCAACATTAGATACTACCATGTAGACAATTCAGTAGAGTTTCTAACTCACATGTAGGTCTATGTGTAACTATACCTAGGTGTCTTCATATGTAGTGAATCACACCTGTCATGACAGAGTAAATTAGAATCGGTACTGGACAGTGTTAAAGAATAATACAGTGTGTTCAAACCTCCTTTCCCTTTCTCCATTTAAAACACATGTTCACAAGCTCTTACAGAGCTTGCCCAATTGTTTCAGGTTTATTAATGATGCAAAAACATGTTTTTATAGCACTTCAGTCAGGATGAAATCTTTCATAGTTAGAAATGACACAGCTTAATGGAATTCAAAGAGTTCAACAGGAATAGGCTTACTGTATGTAAACTATAATGCTTTTATTAATACTTTCCATTGGCATATATCTTCTATAAGACAGGACAAGTACACTGTATTTCTTCTGCATCTCCTCTGAAGTTGCAAAAGTAGGCACCTGGTTTCTTTGATAGCTAAAAGCTGTGGGCTGACTGTATTTTGTAATAGCTCTAGGCAGATTTTCCTTCGACCAATTTGTGTATACATTTTTGTGTGTACTTACCACACAAAACTTCAACCATCACAACACACTGTGGGAACACATTTCATTGACTGTGTATTAACTGAAAATGTGCATTTCTTTCTTTTGAGTTTATGCCTGATCATTAGTTATTGTAGAATAGATCTTGTACCGATAAAAATATTTTAGCATGTGTATTGTTTCTGCCTCTTTCTGAGTGGTCACTTTTTCATTGTACTCATTACCTTTCTCAGATGAAACAAGATCCAGCAAGTCAGTCAGTAGTGAAAGGCAGAAAAGCGGGATAATTTTCAAGTGCTCAATTTCACAGATGAATTGGTTAAGATTTTCCAGAACAATGATCCTTTCCAAAAAGCCACTGAAATTCAGTCCCAAAAAAGAATCCTTCCAGCTGATGAACCTGCTCCAGCCTCTTCATCCTCATCATGATATAATCATGTGTGAGACACAGTAAATGACAGCACAGGGTGGATTTGGACACCGGGACTTACTTAAGAATCAACTGGATTAGAGTTTTTAATTTACTAGATTATCTCACACCCTCATTCATTCATGCCTTCTGGACTCCTAGTTCTTGCTCTTGAATTCCCTTCCCTGTAGGTGGATTGCACCTGCCCCAGGAACGTGGGAGAGAAAGTCATGTCAGTTTGTGCTGTGCGTCTGTTTAAACTTACCAGTTTCGGGCATTTATGGTCAAGGTTGCTGGGCATCTTCCTGCATTCATCTGCACTCAGCTCTCTTATCTTCTGGATAGTCTCCCACTTCCAGGATCTTTCCTCCACTCAGGACCTTCACTTTCTTCTCTCCAGGCCCCCCCCCTTCTTTCTAGAACCACTCCTTCTTTTTGGGAACCCTTTTTTAATGCACCAGTTCTTCTTTCTTGGCCTAAATCCCATGGTTTTCCCTGTCTAAACTATCTATGAGCAGAAGCACAACACATGATCAGCCTTCAAACAGGTAGTTCTGTCTCATGTCTCTTATTAACTGGAGATTAAGGAGAAGTTACTTTTGCTTAATCAGGGTGTTACCAAAATTTACAACCAGCCAATCAGTCCCAGGTACAGCCAGCAAATAGCAGGCCTTTTGCTTGGGAGTCAAAAAGTTCAATTTTTACTCCCTCCCACCTCCACACACAAACAAACATATACTCAACCTTCTGCTGCCTGTTAGCACTCACTATTTAAACCATTTTTCACCTCAAACACATACATACATTGCGTGCATTTCTGAAGTCCCTGCACACCTACCTCTCCATTCACTTAGACCATGTTGCTTTGCCACCTGGTGAATTGCTAAACACCATACTTCCCACCCTTAATGGATATAGGCTCATGAATGTACTATGAGAACAACCATTCTCCTTTTTACTTTTACCATGACACTTAGTGATTGTAGAAGCTGCATCGATATTACTAAGCAAGGTCATTCAACAGGAGCAGAACCATAAAGGGAAACAGTTGGTGATGAGGGTTAAGATATGCAGCCCTGGCATAAGGTTTAGCTATCCGAACAGACCCTGAGAAACTACAGAACGTGACATGAGAAATTGCTGAACACAACAAATAACACAGTAAGAAGTTGGCAAAAGTTATATCTAGTGCTGTGAGGAATGGCTTGATTGCACAGATGGCTGAAGAGGAGTTATGTGAGAAACAGCCAAGATTCACGGATAATTGGGAGGACTATTCGGGATCTTTGAGGGAAAAGTACCTAGGTAACCATATTGTAGCATGAGGTAAGGTTGAGATGACCTAGAACAGCATCAGAAATACCAGATTTGGGTAAGGGTGTAGCAAAAATGAGACCACTGGAGACAAAATAATTATAAGCAGGTGGTTTATTTGGAGAATACAAGGGTGGAGAAAAGAAGGATCGAGGCGGATGAGGAAGAAGTACAGCTATGGGAAAACAAAGAGGAGGGGAGGAGGCCTGTTCTATGTAAGTAGCTGGCCAGTACAGTTGTCTGACTGAGCCTCACTCTTGCTTTGTCATGTCATTCTCTTTCCTATTCATGTGTGTTGGAAAGTCTAAGTGACAGCAGCTAGAGACTGGGTTGTGTGTATACCTACCTAGTGAACTTCAGTCCTCTGAGGGCATGTGTGTGTGTGTGCATGCATGTTTACCTGCCCCTCTGAAATAGCAGGACTCTGTTCAGTCCTGCTACTGGATAGATATGCAAACAGGAAGAGCAGCAGCTTTGGTAAATGCCAAAATGTGGAAAATGCTGATAGTCGAGACTTTGACTTCAAAAGTACCATCTAAATTGGAACTGTCAAGAGTCGAGTCACGTACAATGCTACTTCATATATTGTCATTCAGTATTTGCTTTTTTGAGACTGATGGGTCATTACAGGCTAATGCTCATGATGTTTATCCTTGTGTTTCCACATCTTGGTCATCCATCACAATTCTTTCTATATTTCAAAACAAGTTTATGTTGTAAATTATCAAAGATGTTAAATTAACAGATGTAGCCTGTTCCTGATTGGACAACAAATTGGAATATAGTAGAGAAAAGAAGTATTCTGCAGGAGAAACACAAAGTTTGAGATCTGATCTGAGGTCAAATTTCCTGGGTGGTGCTTTATGGCCAGAACTTTCAGAAGTACGGAACCTGGGCATAGATCTTGTTAAAACTGAAATGTACTAAACTGGGTGCTAGGAATGATCTATATGAATGTATAATCTTTAACATCTCCTGTCTGATAACTCAGGCACAGGAAGAGACATCCACCACAGCAACAGAAGGCACAACTGGACAATCTTCAAACAGAAGACTACAGATTTTTTCTATGACAGGAAAAGAACCTGGAACAAACATTTCTACTGCATTTATAAAGATGTCTGTTTTGTTTTCTCAGGTGACTGATCTCAGGAAATCACACATTCATGTTAATAGCGACTGTTACTGCAGTGCTAAGAGGGAAAGAACAGAGGGGCTGATACAGATCAATGAACAAGAGCAAATACTATGCGAGCAATGAAATGCATGTTAGTTCAGCTCTTCGTCTTCCTAGGATAAACGAAGCTTTCTCACTCAACTGGAATGTGAAAAAAAAAAAAACAAATTAAAAAAAAATCATTTCAGAAATTCAGAAAGTGGCATATCTTTAGCAAAGGATAAAAGCAGTATTAGAATATCAGTTGGAGTCCCTTTGTTTCAGGTAAACTCAATCCTTTAGTTTGAGTTCTTAATAATCAAGAACAAATTTTATTTAAGTCTTTACATGGAAATGAAATACTAGAAATTTATCTTGGTGAAGAGTTGACTACCTCTGAGTATTTGCCAATAAAAATAAAAACTGCAACACTGCTGCAAACTCTTCCTGTGCAAGTCTGCTTTATATTTGTGTTTATTGACCATTATTAGCATGAAAATATGATAGGAAAGGTCAAGTGTATAGCTATCTACTTGCTGTATACTTTCATCTTTCATCAGTTGTTGCTAATTTGCTTAGTTACATGTCAAAACAAAGTATTCCCAACCCCTTCTGTTCCACTGATTGATACCAGAAAAAATGAAGTTTTGCCTCATGGTTCACATATCAGCCCAACTGCTACCAAGGATCTTATTTCAGAATACTAAACTGTTGGTAATTTTACCATATAAAGGAAGCTAAATTGACCATAGCTTGCTTTCATAAGCTATGAGGTAACAGCTGAGCAAAACTGACAGTGATTTACTTGTATCAGAAACAGGCAAAGTCTACATCTGATTACTTTCTATCTTCTTCAATACATTGGATCTAGTTCTAAACACTGTAGCAGCACCTACCTTTTTACTAGACTGAAGTAAAAGTGAACTTGGAAATGTTGACAGAAATACCTATCAGTATTGTAATGTGTGCTCAGACTTTTTAAAATCAGCTAACATAAAGATATAATAATGTAGAGAGGGCACTGTTTTTTCACAGGCTACTTCATCAGACTGTCTTCTAGCTTCAGGGATGAGTTGTGCATTCTCACTGGATCCAAACTGCATGTCAGGCTAAGATAGTCAGTATTTCCTCCAAGCTTTGGTTTACCTTGAAATGAAACTGGGTCTGCAGAAAAAGACTGAATTTCAGCAGGAGGCCCTTGACTGTAGATAATTGGTGGAGCTGATCACAGGGAATGTATGTCCCTCAGTTCAGAGGCTCCCATAGAGACCTTTTTCCTGATCCCATGTTCATTCTGCTTCAAATGGCCTGGAAATTATTCTTTTTCTGAATAGTACTGATTTATATATTTATGTTCCTCCCAGTGGGGAATGTGTCATGACTGAATACTAGCAGACTAAATTCTGAAAATAGTCCTGAAGTCCTAGAGGACAGATAGGTTTTGAATTCTCTAGCTACAGAAGCAAACTAGGTTTCTGTTCTGGAGCTGGAGGAATGTGGAAGGCTAAGTTTTGATTTATAGAGTTAGGGGCAATTTATCCTTTTCCCTTTTTAGAGGTGGTTCACACAACTCACCAAAACTGAATCTTTTGGATAAGTTCCAAGAATCTTTGATTACTTTGCTTGATCCAGTGTGCTGAAGGTGGTTGCATTTACTTTCTGATGTGCAAGACAGCAGTGTTTCTATGACATTTCAATACAATGTAGATGATTGAAATGGACCATACGTATTTCCAGTGTTGGTGTGATAGGGTAGAAGCTGCATGTAACATTAAGAACTATAAAACTTTGCTACTTAGTTCAAACACTGCTCCTCTCATCTTTTATTGAGATTTTTGATTTTGAGCACATATATAAAACACCAGTTGTAGTGAAATCAGAAACTGTGGTTGCTGGTAATTTCTTCAATAATAATTACAAAATACAAATTTCCAAAATACATTTCTAGTACATGACTATGTTCTTGATACTGTAAGTGCTTCAATTAACATAATCAAATATTTTCTCCTTGAAGTGTTTCTTGCAGGATTTATTTTCCTGATGCATTTAACAAAGTGAAAGATCATTGCTTTAGACTGCAAAACTTCAAATTACAAGACTCCATTCCCCCCAAATAAAAAATGCAGTACAACATTGTTCCTCTTCAGGCATTTTCCCAATTTATGTATCTGTACTGAAGCTCAGACAGACTACCTAAATTCACTTGTCATGTGAATGAAAACTGTGTTCTTCAAGCTCAATAGATATGACCTAGCTGAAATGATGACTATAAACACACACACATCCTACCTTTCTGAAAATTCACTCATTAATAAATAAAAGATAATTTAGTGGAGTGGCAACCTCATTCTCTAACCAGAGCAGCAGCAGTGCTGACAGATGTTCGTTGGACATGGATGAATGGAGGGACGTTTTCATCAAGTGAAGCTAGGGAAATCTATATGATTCAGATTGCTACAGTCAGAAAACCTGTTATTAATTTCTTGCTGCAGTGTTTGGACATATGCAATAGACTGGGGTTTTATACAACCATGAGGAACAGACATTTATATTCATTTTCCCTTCACAATATGGCCCTAATACTTCTGATAGTCGAGATTTCTTATCAGCTCAGTCAGCAACATGTTTATCCATTTTCTAATCTTTTTTATTGCTTGTTCATACACAAGTCTTCCTTGCAAATTCCATTCATGTCTTCTGAAAACAAATAGTGCCAAAAGACCATTTTAAAGATACAAAAACCCAAAACTTCTTCCATTCTTCTTCCACTGAATGATGACTTGTATAAAAGAAAAAAAAAAAAAAAGCATGTCTTAATGAAAAATATGAATGTATAATTTGTTGTGAACATGTCCCTCTTGTTAGTCTTTCACAACCTAAAAAATGGTCTTGTATCAATATAGTAGCTGTTTCTAGAGACACCTTTAATTTTTCTCAGTAAGACATACCAAATCTCAACACACTGCTGCAAGATGGCATGATGCAAACCAAAATGCGTTTTTAATTATGTATCTGTAGTCACCCAGCTTAATAATTCTGTGATACCAATACCTCTATGACTCATTCTTGGGTTCCCACTTATCCAGTTCTAGAATAGGTTTTTGTTCAGCAAGTCTAATCTCACAAACTTTTAGATTATTGCTTATGTAAGGAATGAATGGCTGGTGAATTCTATCAGTAGGTCAGAATTATAATCTATATCCTTCTCTCCTGTATAAAATAATGCATACACAAATTGTTCTGATTGCAATGAAGCACAGGTGACAACTATACAAGTAATTTATTCTGACTATTTCACAACAGGATTTATACTGTCTTTTATGGCATAGAATCATAAAATTATAGAATGGCTTAGGTTGGAAGACACCTTACAGATCACCTAGTTCCAACCCCCCTGCCATGGGCAGGGACACCCTCCACTAGACCAGGTTGCTCAAAGCCTCATCCAGCCTGGCCTTGAAGACAGCCAGGGATGGGGCATCCACAGGTTCTCTGGGCAACCTGTTCCAGTGCTTCACCATCCTCTTCATGACGAATTTCTTCCTGATATCTAATCTAAATCTCCCCACTTTCAATTAAATCCTGTTACCCCTTGTCCTGTCATTACAGGAGCTTGTAAGAAATCCCCCCACCCCCAGCTGTCTTGTAGACCCTTCAGGTACTGGAAGGCTGCAAAAAGGTCTCCCCGAAGCCTTCTCTTCTCCAGGCTGAACAAGTCCAATTCTCTCAGCCTGTCCCCACAGCAGAGGTGCTCCAGCCCTCTGAGCATCTTCATGACCTCCTCTGGACTCACTCCAACCGGTCAATATCCTTCTTATGTTGAGTGCCCCAGAGCTGGACGTAGTACTCCAGGTGGGGTCTCACAAGAGCAGAGTAGAGGAAGAGAAACCCCTCCCTCGACCTACTGATCTGTGTCTGTGATACAGCCCAGGAAACCGTTGGCTTTCTGGGCTGCCAGTGCACACTGCCAGCTCATGTCCAGCTTTTCATCCACCATTACCCCCAAGTCCTATGTGAAAAGATACTTAGGACTTTCTTAGACCAAGTCTTTGTATCCACTTGCAGCAACAGTTAAATCTCATAAATGTTATTTGTAGGCCTGCACACAAGAGCTGAACAATATTAGCTGACAGTTACTTCTTTTTGCACTATATTGAAGAGGGTACTTCAGGGTTTTTACCCAGAATTTTGGCCAAAGGCAATAAAAAGTATGACTCACAAAGTATTTTGTCCAGGAAGAGCTTGTTTACTATATTTTCATTGATTAAAATATTTTTGAACCAATAACCAGTGACAAGACAAACATATCTTAGCTATTCTTCCATAAAGGGCTGTGTAAAACTTCATATTCTGCTCCAGTTGTCAACAAATTGCCCAGAACAGAAGCTTTTCTGTTTAACAAAAATCACAAGTAAGCTGGTATCACAAAAAAGACAAAGGCAGAACTGATAATGAATGAAGCCTTTACACCTTATTGCAAAATTAATGTGTCTTTCCAGATTTAACTGGGGCTTTCTGATTGCGATGTCAAACCCTTATCAAAGAAGTCTAGTGAGACTCCATTGTTTTTCTGTATGAATTCTAAATTATAATGACAATGAACTGCTCCAGGCATTGTGCATTTCGGGTCTATTATTATACTTCACAGTAGGCTAGAATCACTTGGGTCTTCAGTCTAATGATCTGTTCCACTACCCAAGGTATACTAAAACTAGCCCAAAATGCACTGCTTTTTATGTCTAATTGTTTAAGGAATTTGATTGTTCTCAGTAGGTGCTATTCAATGCCTGTTTAAAATGTCATATGTATGCTTGTTGGAAATTTATACTTCTTGTTTATTTAGTACCTTATCATAAACCAAAAATTGCTTGTGGAAATCAATGCCCAACTGCATAGTCTCATATGAGAATCTTTGAAATTAGAAACTACATTCATTTTCAGATTTGGACAATAGATAAGAAGTTGCTGACTGGATTTAAAATGCTTATTAACTATTTTTTGAAACATTTTTACTTTCTGTTTTCCAAATAATTTTCCGTTGAATGCCTTTCTTTATGTGTTGCATATGAAAAAAGATTTTTAAAAAAATAATGATAAAGGTTTGGGTTTTTTTTACTTTCCTTATTTTCATGTGAGCTACAAAAGCTCAAAAAACCTGGAGTGATCAGAGATAAGTCAGTGGCACACTTGTTTTTTCGTTTGAAATATCTTTATTGGAATTGAAGTAACAAGTAAATTAGTTATTACATCAGAGTGGTAGATATGGTGCTGTTTGTGTAAATGTTATAGAACAAAAAAGCAATACAATCCCAGAAGTGTCACTCCAGGAAGTTCTGTACTCAGAAGTCTGTTTCTTTGTCCTTTCTCTCCCTCATCTCTAAGTTTTCAGGGTTATTATTTTTTCTCCTTAAGAATCAGGATTTTTTTCATCAGTACCACTGTAGTCAAAGACTCTTTTAAAGCCAGAAATATTGATTCCTACAACACACCCAAGTAGTGCATGAAGCTGTATGATGATCAGCTGTGTTATTCAAAACATAACATTTTCTAGAGGCCCAAACAGGTTGTACCTCCCCATCCATGTTTGAGCAAGTTAGTATTGCCCCAAGACCTTCTCCCACATCCCCCCCCTAATGAGAACCTGCAAGGGATGTGTGTCTAAAGCAGTTCTCTTCACAATATTTGCATAGGAGGAAACATATTAATCTCTATGATTTAAATCTGATCAGACATGCTGAACAGACCTGGGTATCAGCCTGTATTGCTTAATGTTTTCTTATGTCTGTTCCATAAAATAGGCTTTTAGCGCACTCCTGAGAGTACATTATAGTTGTTAGTATATCACTGGCATGAATGAGGTTTGCAATTGTCTTTAGAACAGAAATATCCCCGTAGCAAAATACTACCTGAGAAAGAGGACATATTGGCAGTATTCTATTCTATTCTGTTCTGTTCTGTTCTATTCTACTTCCTTGTTGTCATTTGTTCTTGCAGATTGGTAGTTTAATTGAGAAGATAAAGCAAGAACTTGGTATGAATTTTGGTAGCAGTTTTTTCTAATAACTTTAATATAACACACTGTAAGATGTAGAATGACATACAGTAGATTATAGAATTATATAATCTAGTAAGAGATAAAAAGCAATGTTTGTTATAACAGATAACAAACAAGGAACAAACAATGAGTAATTAATAATTTGAGATATATTAGTACATGCCTGACATAATTTTGCAAACTATTTCAGACATGCTGTGTATCGCAGAGACTTGCAATCTTTTAGATTGGAATAGACCTATAAGATTATTGAGTCCTACTGCAAACCTAACACTGCCAAGCCCACCACTAAACTATGTCCCTAAGCACCACTTCTACACATCTTTTAAATACCTCCAGGGATGGTGACTCAACCAATTCCCTGGGCAGCCTTTTTCAATGCTTGACAAGTCTTTCAATGAATTTTTCCTAATATCCAATCTAAACCTCCCCTGGCAGAACTTGAGGTAATTTCCTCTTGTTCTTTGTCACTTGAGAGAGAGACCAACACCCACTTTTCTACAGCCTCCTTTCAGGTAGTTGTAGAGAGTGATAAGGTCTCCCCTGAGCTTCCACTTTTCCAGGCTAAACAACCCCAGTTGCCTTAGCCGCTCCTTACAGGACTTGTGCTCCAGACCCTTTCCCAGCTCTGTTGCCCTTCTCTGAACATGCTCCAGCACCTCAATGTCCTTGTTGTAGTGAGGAGCCCAAAACTGAACACAGTATTTGCAGTGCGACCTCACCAGTGCCAAGTACAGGGTGACATGACAGTCCTGCTGGCCACGCTGTTCCTGATACAAGTCAGGATGCTATTTACTTTATTTGCCACCTGGGGACACTGCTGGCTCTTACTCAGCCAACTGTTGACCAACACCCCCAGGTCCGTTTCCACTGGGCGGCTTTCCATCCCCTCATTCCCTATCCTGTAGCCTTGCATGAGGTTGTGACCCACGTGAAGGACTTAGCCTGGCTGAATCTCATAGAGTTGGCCTTGACCCATCAATCCAGCCGGTCCATATCCCTCTGTAGAGATTTCTTACCCTCAAGCAGATCAACTTGGTGTTGTCTGAAAACTTACTGAGGGTGCAATGGATCCCCTCATCTAGGTAATTGATAAAGATATTAAAGAAAACTGGCCCCAATACTGAGTCCTGGGGAACAGCACTTGTTACCTGACAATATAGGTGTTGTGAAACCCCAATATAAGAACAAGGAATAATAAATTTGGGACTGAATTTCAGATTTTCTTATTTTTTCTTAAAAAAAAAAAAAAAATTAAAAACTACATTCATCTTTTCTGGCATTCTAAAATTCAACTGAAAACTAGGTATTGTGATTCTTGAGAACAAGTATTCTGAAAATCAACATTAGAAAACTTTTAGCAAGTCCATTTTACATGTGCAGAGAGAGATCTGGAAAATGGGGTAAGCATTCCTCTGCAATGCAGAGGGATCAGATGCTAAATTTTTTACTAACTAGTTAATCCTGTTTATCATTAATATCTTGATTCCAATGAGGGAATAAGCTGCATAACAGGTGCAGCTGGATGGTGTTTGCTAGATAACTTAAAATTTTGGTCAGATGGACGGACAAGAGGAGTTATAAAGAGTGATGTTATTACAGGATTTGCAGAGAGGACTGGTTAATTTCCGCCCCCCTCCCCCCCCCCCCCCCCAAATGTAAGCTTATTTAGATGATTAATAAACCCTGATTCTGAAACTGACTGAATGTCAGTAAATTTTAATGACATCATATATGGAAGTCAGAAATAGGATTTGTGTCTTAGAATTCTAGGACCTTTGTTTCTAGATGGAGAGATATAATATAGCATGTAATCTAAACATAGAATTATACACAATTTACCCCTTTACTGAACATTAAAATGAATGTGTGACAGCCTTGGGAGATCAAAATGGGTAAGTACATTTTACTTGATAATTTCATTACTTTTATGCATCACTGATTGTAAATGGTATAAAAGAATAGGAAATATTTAAAAATATTTCTGATTCCAAAAGAAATATCAGAAATAAGAATCCTTACATTTAAGCATTCCTGGAATGTACTAAGTTTGAAGGCTACTTTTTCTTTTCTTCAGCCAAGGATTCCATAGAATTTGAGAGCTCCTACCAACACAGAATGCAAGACTGACCTTGTTTCCAGGACCCAGGTTCTTTTCTTGTAGATAAACTCTAGTAGATAAAATGAAGTTCTTCAGGAGAACTTCAGAAATAAATATCAATAATCAATTACCCTTCTCTAACAGTACAGGCAACTTTTGCAAGACAGGGAAAAGCATTAGGAAAACAAAAAACATTAGTAAAAAGTTTAACAAAAATAATATTTCATCCATGTGTTACCTGCATGATTTGTTAATAAACAGAAGGTTATATACTTTCTGAGGATTTTATTGCATTTGAAAAACACAATGTTTCCACATTTTTCAGGAATCTAACTTAGGAAACTACAAAATGTTGAGTTGTATTACCTTGGTCTAACAAGGCTGCAAATATTCGAAAGGCAGTAGATCAGGGTCTGTGAAAGAGACTTTTATAGGCAATTGGCAGGAGAATTAAATTACATGTAAAATAGGAAAGAAATGAATCTGTTCTCTCCACTGATGTATGTGATTGTGTGGTTTTATATGTGATGCATAATAGGAATATAACTGATACACAGGAGGATATATCCCCACTGATACAGGGTGGAATCCATTGCAGAGTTTTAAAACATTCAGCTGTACTCAGGCTGCATATTTCAATATTCAGACCTTAAGCTTATCCTAAATGTTGCATTTCTGAGCTCTCTAATGTATTTCAGTTCCTATTGCCTTAATTCAAGTTGTTATTACACAGTAGCCTGAAAGATCAAGTGCTCTGAACACTTCAAGGCCATGAATCTGTATGATGGCGGGCTATTTTACAGTGGAGCTAGAGAAGTTAATCCACCTCTCTGAAGAAGGCTAATTGTCTGAAAATACAATTACTCTAGCCTTTTACTAAGCCTGGTAACTATTTCATCACTACCTAGAATCAATATTCATGAAACAAAGTTGTTTAAGATTCTTAGTGCAGGGAAAGTTTGAAAAGGGAGGATGTATGTATATAATGAAAGGCTGCCAGCTAAATAAGCTTGTGCAAATATGATCCCAAGGTTAAGTTAACTTGGTCACTACTGCCCCCTCTTCTCCAAATAATCTCAGCATAAAAAAATATTAAACCAATATTTATTTGAGCCAGCAGGCAATGAAATAAAAGTACTATTAACTGGCTATAAGCACAGGTTGTCTTTCACAGTACATCACAGCCCATAATGCAGTGAAAGCCTGATGAATATGAGAGAGCTATTCATCTTGCCCCTAACCCAGCCACTCAGATCCAGTCCTCAGCTTCTCCCCTCCTTGCTGCTTAAGATAGGAGAACCACAATCTGTGTAAGAATCACAATACGACTTTCCATCATAACAGCATGCTAAAGAAGCCAAATCCACATTTTCCAACTGACCGAAAGGTATGTGTTTAGCAATTTTGGTACAACTACATAGTCTATTCTTAGCAGACATCTCTGATATTGGAAGATAGCTGAAATCAGTCATGCAAAGAGTTTGCCCATTATTCTGTTTATCTACAGTCTACCATAGCATCCAAACTCTGTCTTTAACAGTCTTTTGCACTTCTTATTCTGCAAACTGATGCAATTCCCAGACAGATTTTATCTCCATTAAATAGGTGGAATTGATCCCATCCCAATAACACTCCTACCACTCGATGAAGGGAAAATCTGAAGAGGTCCAGGACCAGTACTATCTTATTCATTTATTATTCAGAAGGAAATGATAGCTAATAAAGGAGTAGAAAAAATAAAAGTAGCACCTTCCCAGTGAAAACAAAAGTGTGTGGCTATTGGTCACATGTACCACTGTGCTCTACTGAGATCTCTCTTCCTAGCCCAAGTAGGATTCCCTATGCATGCATGGTACCACAGCTAATAAGCATTGCATTTGCCAAGTGTTATATTGATCATTCTTCTTCCTTTTTAAACTTATACTGTAAGCTTCTTGAAGCAATTATACCCTGAGCTCACAATCTGCAGCCCCACCCTGATCTCTGTTGTGACAACTAAATACATCACAATGTAAATAAATAATACTGCATAGCGCATTGTAGTAGTAGCTGTCCCTTCTAAGTAGATGCTTAGGTGGGGTTTTTTTTGGATTATTATCATCAGCCTGATGAAAGAATGCACCACTAATTCCTGGTGTCTTTTCCTGTCTTCCTCTCTTTATTCTTAACAATTATAGCAGGAAAACAGAGAGGCAGACTTAGTAAGTTTCGAGAGTAAAAATAAAAAAATTCTTAACTGATACAGACACTGCACAAAATGAAAAGAGCAAGTTCCAGGGTAAGCCTATTTTGCTTATTATTTCCTGTTCAGCATTAAAAAAGAACAACTGTTCCTGTGCGTTTTTGTTTTTAACCATTTGTCACAGGTGATCCTGCTTGCTTTTGTGGAAACAAACTCCTGAGAGAATAGAAAAGAGAATAACAGATCTGAGCTCAAGAATGCAAAGAGAAAGGCAACTTCTTTTACAGTCCCAAAGCTCCTACTTCTCAGCATCCAAACAATAGTCTGTGCTCTCAACTTGATCTGTGTTGCCAGAAATACCACAAATAAGTTTGGTCTTCAGAGCTACAGTTATCCAGTAGTGCTCTCCTATCTAATCTGTCGTATAAAGCCATAGCAACAAAACTGTAATCCTAGCTGGAACATGCGCTTGAGGGAAAAAAACCCAAACAAAACAAAGAAAAGAAACCAAAACCAAACATGCATCTTTACACTTTTAAAGTCACTATAGTAATAAGCAGTGATGGACAGTGGATATGAAGCTTGTTTAGGTTTACCTAACCTTCTTAGCCAGGGGGGTCAAAGTCCTCTAATAGTTTAGCCAGCACACAGAGTCTTGCTCTTAATCTTTCATTCTCATATTTTC
Source organism: Rhynochetos jubatus (assembly GCA_027574665.1). NCBI lineage: Eukaryota > Metazoa > Chordata > Aves > Eurypygiformes > Rhynochetidae > Rhynochetos > Rhynochetos jubatus. The sequence goes on along the minus strand of CM050652.1, from coordinate 25,221,003 downwards.
TTCACTCTAAATCTTTGCCTCTGGTGTCATGTGAATTAAAATAAAGTGCCTCATCTTTCACTTTTTTTAAAAGAAGAGAGATTGGGCTCTCAATATTTGAGAGAAATCTTTGAATATTGGAACTCCAGACAGCAAAATTAATAATTAAATTAAACCAGTGGCATGCTTTTTTTAGGCTACTAAAGGTCATACCTTCACAATAGACCCATACTGTTTTAGACCTCTGTTGAACACTGGGGACTGTAAGAATTAAGTGTTCCAAAACCTACAGTGTTACAGGTGTAGTTCTTAGGAGTTTAGTTCAGATGAGGGAGGAAAGCAAGGGAGGGTGCATACTCCTGTTTTGGTATTCCCCTTTCCCTCCACTCCTGTGGTCACTGTGCTTGCTGCTGCCTTGGAGGAGAACTGTAAAGATTATACCTGTTTTCTTGCAGTGTCCAGACTCATAAGAATAGCATGGACAGTAAGGTTAATGCAGACAACTTCTAATGACACATCTGCAGAAAAGCCAAGGTATTTTTACATTATAGTGTCATAAAAATGACCTTTCCAAAATATGTGGGTCTCAAAAGCCTGACATCACGGACTGGGAAGCTGGTGACTGGTATGGTACCTACTTCTGAATATTTGTGTTGCAAAAATACAGCAGTGTATCAAATAGTCTATGATGATATGTTAATGTTAACCGTCTTCTGGTCTACAAAGAAATTATGCAGTAGTCTTAAAGAATGATGATGTCTGCACTCTTGAAAGACTGATTCCTCTTCTGTTTATTCAATGCACTCTGTGGTGTGATTGTCCTACATGTGGAGATGATAAGAAAAACAAATGGTGAAGAAGAAATGCTTAGGTTTATAACTTGGGACATGATTTCAAAATTCTGAGATAGATTTTGAGGAATTTTGGAAGTTAACGTATGAATATGTGAATATTAGAAAGGGAGTCAAAGAAGATGTGAATCAGATGGAAATTCTGAGTGCTGAAAAACCTATTTGGTAAAATAGACAATACATAAAGCAACTGTGTTTTACTACTTTCCTTCTGTAGCACTTCAATATTAATCTAGGAGGTTTACCACTCCCTTTTGGGTACAATCAGAAAGCCAACCATCTCAAAATTGAACTGTAGATGTATTTACATGTAATGTAAATTGTAAAAAAGAACACTCTTTGTCTTTTATCATAGACATCTGAGTAATAAGTAGAGAAATAAGCAATCATTTATTTTGATAGGTTTAAAAGAAAGAAAAAAGAGGGGTTGTACTATATTAAAGAAGACATCACTAATGAGCTGTGCAAATGTGTTGGCAAAAAGTAAACTCCACCCTTTCACCTCATGGGTACTTCTTATTTGTCTGATAAATATGAATAGAGTTGATATTTTAGTTCAAATTATTTATTCTCCAGAATGCTGGAGAATGTGTAGATCTGTACTGTGCCAGGTAAAACTTCATCTAGGAATATCAGACACAGACAGCAGAGACCTGGGTTAGGAAGAGGTATATAAAAGACTAGGAAAAAAACAAAGGTTGCATTTAGAAAAGCTTAAAATGTATTTTAGAGAAAGATTTCCAAGAGAATATGTCTGAGAGGAAATGAAATTACAAGTTGTAAGAATAAAAGCTCACTACACTTCAAATAGACAAACATCTTATTTATAAATAAGACAAACCCTATATTACAAGATGTATTGAAAAGATAATTTTCAATTATCTTGAGTGTGAAAGGCAATTTACACTCTTTTCACTACATCATATCATTCCTGTCCAGATGTCACTTTATTACACTCAAGTTTTGATATGCTGTTTAACATATTCTCTTATAAAAACAAATTTCTTATTGCTACACATTAATTTCCAATCTCCCTGTATTATCCCCTTTACCTTAACAGTATGTCTTTTCTAGTTCAGATCTATTCTAGTCAGCCTGTGTTGTATATTTCTTTCTGCTAAAGGTGATAATTTGGTTTTTCTTGCATATTGCCACTCTTACTTCTGGTCTCCAGCTGGCATCTGTTCCAAGTACCCTCCCTCCTCCATATAGTTGAAGCTCATTTCTGTGACCTTGTGATTTCTTTTCCTACAAAGGTAAGGGTAGGTTCTTTTTAGAGTATCCAGCTGGACGAAAGATTGGAAACTGGATGGGAAAGAATTGTCTCTGTAACTTCTAGTATTGCTTATGAAATAATATGTATGCCTCATTAGGAATTATCAGCAGCAGGTATTAGGAAGTTGAGCTAAGTTGCTTATCACACTGTATGATGTCTAATCTCTGACTACAGAAGCATGACTCTTTAACTGGGAGAAAAGTGTACAGGAAACTACTAAGGATTTAAGTCTGTCATAGAACAAAATTAGCGTGGGAAATGGTGGTAGGCTGAAAAGCTAGTGGGAATCCTACTACTAGACTTACCTAAAGTAACATGCCTGAAATGATGGGATTTATTTTATATGTGTGCAAGAAGAGTGTATATTTCATTTCCTCTTTTCACATTCTTGAAATGTAATTGCACATACTTTCACCAGCCCATTCATCTTGATTCATTTAATCACTCATATTGTATGGAAACGTGTCCTCTATTTTCCAAAGTGTTTTACCATTTCAGTATATAACTTGTACTTGCATAGAAAATTACATTAGTCCATTTTAAAATGTACTTTTTGCAAATAACCATCCAAGGTGTACAAACCTCTATGCGAAGGGAACATAAGAAAGAACATGAGAGGAAAAGAAACTAATTCTAGCTCAGACAAGCACTCATAGAAATTATTCTGTTGTATTCATCAGCATCTATTATTAAGTGGCATACAAGGCATGCAGGAAGAGATGGAAGCGGACATCCTGTCAGCCCTGTTTCCCTTAAAGTTTCAAACCAAGTGGCAGGTCTATTGAACAGTAAGTGGAGCTCTCAATAGCAATACTGAATATTTCCATGAAAAGGCCATCTTTTCATGATTTTGTTTACATATGTTTATAATATTTTTTTTATCCGACAAAAACTTTTCAAGAACTGCAGTGCTTCATTTCTCAGCCATACCATGACAGCTGGATATAAAGGGAACAATTTTTTTCACAATGTCACAAGGCTACAGGTATTATAGGCCTCATAGATTGGCAGACATGCTAAACCATGTACTTCTTTTTGCAGTATATAGAAAATAAATTCTTTTTGCAGCAAAGAATTTCAGTTGCCTTCTCAAATGACGAGAACAATTTGTCTCTACTTACATATGAATGGCCAAGAATTCTATGCCATTACTCAAAATAGGTTACATGCTGCAATTAGTCCATTGAAGTATGATATCTCAGCATGGGCAAAAATGTCCTGCAACAGCCCTTTCTCAGGTATAAGCTATAGGGCTAGCATTTGCAATTTCAAGCATGTCAATAAACACTAAATAAAGTACGCCAAAAGCAGAACTTGTGTGAAACTTTAAAACTGGAGTGAATGCGTTACTATGCCAACTTTTTTACATCACAAAATGTTGTATAATTCTGAAAATTATGTTCTGAAATTAAAATTAAATACCAAAGAATCTCATTAAGATCCCAAAGTGAACCAGGAAATTAATAAGCATCAAACATAGATTTTATTGAAGCATGACTAATATGTTCTTTGCAAGCTGCTTAGAAAAAGCATTATTTCCTTATTCAAGACTTTATTTCTATCAAACATGCTGTGATCATTTGGAAACAAAAATTATTTTTAGTATTTTTTCTCTAAACTATTTAAAAATCAATTATATTTTTGCCTAAAGAAAAACAAATCTCAGAAGGTTTTCTTCATGACAGGATTTTCCATGGATTCTGCAGAAGCTGTAATGGTCTGCAACAATAATTTTGACAGTTCATAACCAGCATGACATTTGATATATTTCTACTTTCTTTGACTGTTGAAGGATAATCAAGCAGCTAAAATATAAAATTTATATTGTTTATTGTTTATGTTAAGAAATAGACAATTTTGTGGATTATCATGACATATTCCAGTGACTTCCCTCACTATCTTAACACTACCGTAACCTGATGAATGAAAGTGTTATATAGTCAGATGACTAGCACTTTCCTTGCTTTAGCTGCAATGATGTTAAAATTAGCAAAATACTAAGTGGAAATCCTCCTCACCAGAGGATCAGAAGAAGGATGCTGGCCTCATTTCTCCCTTTTACTTACATCCCCTTAAAACTGTGCCCTTATATGTCAGAAAAAAACCCCCCAAAAACGAAGAAGAAGGGATATTTCTAACAGTGCTGGGGGGATGAGGAACAGACCTACTGTAGTCAGTAGACTTACTGTCATGGATAGCTCCAGCATGGGACAAAGTTATCATGACTCTCTGATGGCCAGGAGATGTAGCCTGCATAAAGGGCCTCTTAGAATTCTTGAAGGACTTTTGACTGAGTCAGATTTGCTGCCTCTCTCAGTGGGCATTCTCTTCTACCTTTCCCAAACCTGGCCAGGGCTACACTGCTGTATGCTTATTTTGCAGAGTTAGTAGGGTTATATACATGACATAGCAGTGGATTTGGCAGGAACAGAGGTTGTACCCCAATGACATTTTTTAGTATGTTCTCAGTGCCGCAAGACAGCACTGTGGCTAGACGATTAGGTGATCCACCTCTCAGTTTAGCTAGGGTTGCAGCTGTCCCTTCAAGTAAAGTAATAACGAGAAATGGAACAGAGAAAGGTATTCTCTCCTCCCCCATGTTTCCACCTGCCCTTCACTCTTTCTATAGCATTTATAACAGCATGTAAATGCCAAGGAAAAAAGGAAAAACTGTGTGTCAAGCTGAATAAACTGGATGAAGAGAACAGAAAAGTCTGAAAGTAATACAAGTGTTCTTTTAAAACTCCTGTTCATGTGTTAGACATCAAAGGTAATATGGAACTGTGCAATGGGATTTTTTTCTAAGAATGTATTTAATATCTAGGACTGTAGCTTAAAAGCAGTTTGATCACTGGTTCAAAGGACATATATACATATATTCACCTTGCATCTTAGCCAGTCTGTTTTACATCAATGTAAAAAAAATACTATGTAGTTTATACATATTCCATATCAAACCCAAGTTAGGAGGCCTGAGCTCTCCTTCAAACTCTTCTAGTGAGCAGCTTTACATCTTGGGGTAACCCTTAGACTTTACTGTACACCCTGTGGGGATAATGATTACACAGGAACATTTAGTAAAGTGACTAGAGCATTTTTGCAAAGCCCAGAAAGCACTGTACGTTTTCATAATTAAAACAGAACTATTCATTCCAAATGTGTATTTTATCTCATTTAATAAAAAAGAGATTGAAACTCATGTTCCTGAACCTACCCAGGATGGCCTCTTAATTAAATACATAAAATGTTACAGATGTACATGATTAACTCCTCATATATTCAAGTAAATATTTCTGTTCTGTATTTGAAATAAAGTTCTAAGATTTAGCCTCCATTCTATATAGTATTGGAAGGAAGCACAGAACTCAAGCAGGAAAAGTGTTATATAATATAGTCAAATGCAGAAAAAATCCATCCAGAAACAAAAAATTTAAGTTTAGAAATACAGAGGAGAAGATTCTAGGAGACCATGACTCAAACAAGGAATTAGTGAGTACTGTTCATTATTGTTCTAAATAAAACCTTCTCATGCAGTGCTGTGGCAAAATAGACTAGTGAGGTTTTGAAGATATGTAATGGGAATATCCAGTAGACGCCAAGAAATGATCTTGGTATTTTATAGAACAGGATTCTTGTATTTTTTGTACTCACTTCATAACAGAGATAAACTAATAAATCTAGTTATAAGAATGGCAAGAAAAATGTTGAAGATCTACAAATTGAATCATTCACCTTTAAGAAGCTCAGTTTTTCTCCAGCTTATCATAAGGCTCAGAGATGACTCAGTAATTATGTTTTAGTACTAACAGATGAAAAAGATCTCTGATGGGCCATGAGGCTTTTTTCAGTATTGATGACATAGACATAAAAGGGTGCAATGACGTGAAATTCATCTGACATAATTTCACCACAGTAACAGGATGTAAATAAGTGAGTAATCAAAAGTGAAAAAGATTATCAAGGACAGAGTTAAACTCATCCTCACTTGAAAAGTTAAGAGAAGGATAAGTCTTTTTTGTATAAGTTTGTGATATATTCAGAACGTAAAAAATTGAAAAAGTCAATATCTGAATCCAAACCATTGGGTGGTTTTGTCATGGTAATCTCTACTGACTGTACTTGGCATCAGTAATTATGCTTCTAACGCATTTACTCCGCTTTCCAAGTAGGGACAGGAGTTAGAGAACTCCAATGGTACAAAGCTAAACCAAAGAAAGGGAAGCGGTAGAGAGACCAGGATGGAAAAATTTGAATAGGATTATCATATTAAAAAAACCAAACAAACCCAAACCCAAAAAACCCAACTGTGGAGTCTCCAAAACGGTGATTGAAAGTACTGCAAGCTGGGGTTCTCAACCTCTCCAAACTGCAGGAGTTACTTTCATCCTTATTAGCTTCGCATCACTGAACCAAATCCAGCCGTCATACTTAACTACCACTGTCTCTATTGACTTTAGTGGGGGGAATAGGGTCTGCACAATACAATTACATTTAAATTATTGCATTTCCACTGCAATGAACAAATGTTTGGCTTGCAGTAATTATGCATTTATTATATGTACAAAACTGAATCTGTATTAGCACAAATCACCTATTGCAGCACTCATGCATGTACAAACATTGTGGAAACCATCACTGTAGTTCAAACAGTTCAGATCATTCAGTAATATATAAAAGAAACTTTTACTCAGTTGTTGGCCCCAAACTGTTACCACATTTTTTAGTTTTTTATAAGAAACCATGCTAGTGCTCTTGATATTTTAACTCTTCTGGGAAACTGTTTCTCTTTTGTTTTAAATTGCTGTATAACCTCTAAGGCTGCTATGTTGTTCTCTAAAATTCTGTTTGAGAATTTATATTTTCCAAATTTCTTACCTCCCACTACTTTCAGACATGTTCAACAATTGTTTTTGAGTTGCGGGAAAATGAGGAAGAATAAAGCAAAATAACATCTTAAAAGAAAAAAGTAAGGCTTTTTCATGAGTAACTAAAAACTACTTGAAATAGAGATATTCCATAAGACTCCATCTGGATAAAAGCTCTTGTTTCCCTTGCTATCTGCATTGCACATCTGGAGAAAAATTTCAGGGCTTTGACCAAAAACATGCAAACCAGTTTTGATGTGGCATTCTGTATTCATTTCATCATTCATAAGCCTTCCTAAGAGCCATTGATTAGATTCATGTGGGTACATTAAAAACAACAAAAATGAAGTTATTGTCAAGACCACGATGTGAGGTGTCCCTGATTTGACACCTTTGGATTGTTAGTCAAAAGAAGCAATGACTTGTATGTGCCTCTTCTCTGATTTGAGTCTCAGCAGCACAATAACGGAACCTCTAGCAACGCATCTGAAACTGTGGCTTACAGGTGTTGCCAGATGGTAATATGAAAGCAAGAGGACAGTGGCAGTTTTGCGTGTATGCTCCTCTGCTGTTGCATATTATCAAAGATCCAATACAATTTTGTGCACCATGTGGGACCTCAAAATTGGGTAGCTGAATGAGCATCATTCATGGGAGTCAGGAATAAAGATGGTCTAATTTGTACTGGAAGTTTGAATAACTTCATGCTGTACATCATTGAGCAAGAGGTTCAGAGTTCATAGGGTGGTGGAGTCAAGAGAGAGAACAAATCTTTTGATCAGCTACTGCAAATGACTGGAACATTCTCTGCTGGTATTCAAATTCAGCCAAGTGAAAGCTTGCTTTACTTTCCTGTGGTTTTACTAAGGAATTTGGGAAAATCATGCATTGTCTCTGTACAATCTATGTGGGGGTGCTCCTAATCTTGCTATGTTGTTGAGACAATTTACACTTGAATTTGCATTTGAAACACACAGAAGAAAATCCTGCACAAAGCCTGCCTAAATAAAAGATACAGCAAAAAAGTAATGTACTCAAAATAACAGAAGACCCCATATTTTCTCATTTTAATATATCTGGAATCATCTAATATTTTTGCAAAACATTAAAAAAAATGCACACTTCCATACATACACACCTACACATGTATAGATTCCATGCTTTGTTTCATTATATATTTAGATGCTAATATAAATATATATAAAATACAGACATAAACCATTATACATAGTCTACTTGCTTTTTAATATTGTTCTAACATTTCTTTCTTTCCATGTGCAAATTTTATCTCATGTAACATCTCTTATACCACAGTGTAGCCTGCAAGATAAATATAAGACTTGCTACCTGACAGATATGTTGGGAGACTTTCATAGTTATTTCATTGCCGATGTTAAAACTTCCATTCTTTTATGGGAACTGGATTTGTGATTAAATTTTTAATAGAAGTGTGCCATTAAGTTATTTGATATCCTAAATACTATGAAATTGTTTATTTATTTATTTATCTGTTACATCTCAATTACAGAAGTGCACAGTAAATTAATTACTTTTCCTATGAGAACCTTATCTCTTGGATTCTTAGCTTGTCTTTCTGTTAATTCATAATCAGACTATTACATTGATGCACAATTTTTCATCTGCTTTATTTATAAGAAACAGAAGCTATCAAATCTATGTGCTGTATTAATAAACAGGTGCACATTATAAAGCAAAGAACCCAACAGAATCTTCCAGTAGAATGAGAGTCTTTTTTTCCCTAGCTTTTTCCTGTAATTTGATTTCAGGGTAAAGTGATTTAGAAGCACTGTGGTGGGGTATTACAGTTAAAAGGTTGTAGAAATAATGCAGGAGAGAGAATATAGGCATAACACAGCATAATCATATAGCAACAAAGCCAGAATTATGATTCCATAAAACTGAACATAATGTGAAGAAAGAATACATAAAGCATATTATGCAAAATGCTAAAGTTAGAGATAATGACACATGAGAATAAAATAAGATATGTCTTCAAAAATTTTGGAAGGAAAAGAATACTGAACCCAGATGACATAAAATGAAAACAGAAAAGAGCAGAAGTAACCCTGGCCACCAGAAAATTAATCTCAGTGTCTTTCTTCACCATCCAAAATGCTAGGTGAATATGTCCTTAGTATTGCCAGTTAAAGCCCAAAGCATTTCTCATTCTGTGTGTCTGGAGTACACATATGATTCAATCTGTAATAACCAAAGAAATATATCCCCATAGAAAGAGTCAGACATGTTAGTAATTAGAAACAGGCAGTGTGTGCATCCTTCCTGTCTCTGGTCATAGAGATTCTGGCATCCTTATTTAAAATACATTTGCCCTAAGTGCTGTACTTGCTGCTGCTGATGTACAATCCTCATTAAATTAGTTTATAGATTGGCTTATTTATACTTTACAAGAAGCATGGGGTTTTGCCCCTTACTCTTATTTGCAAGCTGATCTTCTACATCCTGTCTGTGGTAGGACCTTCAGGATGTATGTTCTCTACAGACCAAGAGAGAAACGTTCATAACTCTGGATATATGCTTTACCCCTATCCATATGTACCTATTTGATCTGCTGTTGTGAAATTTAATTCCCAGAACTACTGTGTCTGGACAGTAGTGATTCCCAGAAACATATTTCAAGGCACGGCAAATCAATGACTTGATGGCTGAAATCTAATTTCTAGTAGTTGAGTGTAGTATAGAACCAGAGCCATAAGCCTGAGAATGATAATAATGGCAAAAAAAAAAAAAAAAGAGGAAGAGGTGCAGAATCTGTCTCCAGACAGCACATGGTAGAATAAATTGCAAAATTAAACATGAATTCCCATTTCCAGATTTCAAACTTCCTTAATCTAAAGTCTGCCTTTTGAAATCCTACTTATTCTAATTAAACATTTCTAAATAATTTTTACAGCTATTTTACTCATGAGTTTCAGTATTAAAAACCAGATAGACATAATTTAAGTGTATTAGAACATTCCTTCTTTTCTGAAATCACCTTAAAAATTCACATTTACAATCATTCTGTGTAATCATGTATTCTCAAAAAAGCTGTTTTATGCTAACAGGATAGTAGTCTCACAAGGCATTTTTTAACACTGTGGAAATGATGTATGTTTAATCAGAAAACTTATTTATGAATAACATTTATAAATGCATTTTTTCAACCCAAATAGAAAACAAACCTCTTTTTAACCCAAAGTACTGCTATTCTGGCATGAACACAGACACCTCAACCGCTCTATTTTAGTATAATAAGATTCAGTATCTCAAATCATTAAAACAAATGAATTGAATGAACCTCGCATTTTGTTTTCAAATTGATCTGTGAATAAACTTGCACAGCACCGGTTTTAAACAAAGGTGGTATTTATTGAAAAGCGATTGTAGTGATTCAGAATTTTTCTGGGATCAGTGCACAACTCAAAAGGGATAACAAGAATCTTGAAAAGCATTCAATAAACTTGACACATTTTACATCATTACAATTATGTCTTTGTTCAGGTTTATCACACTCTCCATTTCACAATAATTATCGATCTCCTGTCTTCATTAAAATCATACAATAGTTTTTATTTTGGAAACATGTTCAGCATCTTTCTGATAGAAGGCACCATAATGGCATGATTAAAAAATGTGGTTTTTTTATTGTATTAAATCAAATCTCCAGTTTGTGAAATGTAATTCAGCTGTATCAATGGGGAATCACTCCTAGAATCTGTGTTCCTAAGGACCTCTGAAACTCTCTTTAGCCGTTTTCCTAGGGATATTTTTCAGTATTACGTAGTTTATGATTTATAGAGATTCAATTTTTTGCACTTTTCTCTTTTGTCTCAGGATTATGTTCAAAATATGCTGCTAGCAAAACCACTGTGTAATGATAGTCCACTGTGTCTAGAAATCTCACCTGTTTTGCTCAGTAAGGAGTAGCTTCAGAAGACACATACTTTAAGACAATAGGGATACTTTCACATGATCAGGCAAATACTTGTGAAATGTTTGCCTGGGGCAGGTGTGTGAAGGTTGAATAATTAGCTTTTACCTGGTTTTGTCATGGATGACTGTGCTTGTTTTGGCTGGGAAAGAGTTAATTTCACAGTGAGAAGTATCCACCAAAGAATAAGCTGAAGCTGCTACATTTCAGGTGTTAAACAGCGTACCAGGAATGATTGCCACTTACCATTTTACCAGAATATGCCAACAGTACCCGTATTCTGGAATGGAGTGAGGAAATCTGGTAAACTGTTAAGGCATTCTATAGGAAATACACCATTACTATCCTGACTGATTAATTTGAGACATCACTAATAATTTATTTATTTTCCCTATTTTTTTTTTAGTTAAAAAAAGTATCACAGCCACTATCTTATCTATCTCTTGGTACATTTTTATTTATGGTGTCTTTGTTTCAGAATACTGGAACATAACCTAATGAATGATACAGATACACCATATCCTGGGTTGTATCCAGAGAATCATGGCCAGCAGGTTGAGGGAGGAGATTCTCCTCCTCAGCTCAGCTCTCATGAGACCCCACCTGCACTGCTGCATCCAGCTCTGGAGCCCTCATCATAAGGATATCAACTGATTGGAGCGAGTCCAGAGGAGACCACAAAGATGATCAGAGGACTGTAGCACCTCTCCTATGAAGAAAGGCTGAGAGAATTGGGCTTGTTCAGCCTGGAGAAGAGAAGGCTTCAGGGAGACCTTATAGAAGCCTTCCAGTACCTGAAGGGGGCTACAAGAATGCTGAAGGAGGACTTTTTACAAGGGCCTGTAGTGACAGGACAAGGGGTAAAGGGTTTAAATTGAAAGAGGGTAGATTTAGGTTGGATATCAGGAAGAAATTCTTCATGTAGTGGGTGGTGAGGTACTGGAACAGGTTGCCCAGAGAACTTGTGGATGTCCCATCCCTGGAAGTGTTCAAGGCCAGGCTGGATGAGGCTTTGAGCAACCTGGTCTAGTGGAGGGTGTCCCTGCCATGGCAGGGGAGTTGGAACTAGATAATCTTTAATGTCCCTTCCAACCCAAACCATTCTATGATTATATGATTCTATGAATAATACCATAAAATCCTGAAGACGTCAGGGTCTAACACCTCACCAGCAAATGTTGTGTTGTTGTACTTTCTAAAAATTGCAAAGATGACTACAGGAATGATAATTGAAATGATACCATTTTCTTTAATAGAAACACAATAAAATCTCACTCAGGAATTTTCATATTATCAGTTTATATGAGTCTCCTAATGTCATTTTAATTTTGTAATATTGATTTCAAATGATAGTTTGAAAAAGAAAAAAAATGAACAATAATGGGTCTTGTATCGACATTGTTGTAAGACCTTCTAGTCCACCATTACAGAGGCAGTTTGCTGGCAATGTTTTTGCATATTAACAATGTTGCACTGGATGAAATATGTGCAGTAAAAATTAAACCATTCATTAATATTTTAATCTTTCTTTAAGATACTATATAGCAAGAACATTATGTATTAATTCTGTACTACTGCCTTCTCAGGTTCTTTGCAGTCAGTACATTAATACTGAAACTGTTTTGATAAAACAGTTTACTTTTTCTGTCTTATTGAAATATATTTATTAAAACATTGTCCTTATTACTATATTGAATCATAAAATTCTAGTTGTTACATTGCACAGTTTAATTAGATTTGAATATATTAAAGAAAAATAGTTACACATATGCACTGTTCTGGATGTTTCAACATAATTAATTCATAGTACATTATAACATATCAAATAATAATTTCAAATAGAAACTGAAATATTTCAGAAACTCCTTTCCTGAATATCTAAATGAATGATAGTGTAAACAAGTACTGTCTTTAATAGCTGAGAGAACTACAGAAGTACTTTTAATCTATTTGTCCTAAGTGTAACAATATATCAGTTTAACAAGAACAGTAAGTGGGAGTATGACTAGAAACTTTTTCTCCACTTCAATTTTATATATAATCTCCACTCATATACAGCATATCCTTTAATTGCATACACATATGCTTAGTTATTAATATGCTTTACTAAAGTAAATGCTTTTGAATGTACTATTTCTGATCCAGAATTTTGTGAATAGTGATCTGGATACTCTTAAAAAACCCATAAAAACAAAGGAAAAAACAATATATAATAACTTTCTACCTTACTCTGTATTCACATTTTAAACATACATATGAAACACATGATCAATAATCATACAGCTGATATATGTTATTGTCTTCCATTACATTCAGGGTAAAAATTGTCAGTTAAAGATAGCACCAAATGGGCTATTTCATATTTGAAATACCATGTCTTCAAAAACATAGGTAAAGTGTACAATTGTCAGTACTTAACCTGCTTCCTGGATGACAGCATTTTGCTATGAAAAAATTAGTACTTCACACTATGAATGTGTCATCACAGTCTTCAGCCAGAATAATTATATGGCTGGAGCATACCCCTAGTATTGTTTTGGATGAACCCTTTCTATCAGATAAATTGATGAGATGAAGACAAAGTAAAATGATAAACAGTGACTTAATACAGAAAAGTTAGAGGGCTAATTTTCATGATATCACTGTGCCATCTTAGACTTCTTTGATCTGGTAATGCTAACATGCTAGATCCTGGTACTTAATTCAGCTGCCTTTTGTCCTGCCACAACCCATTACCAACACCATTTGTACTGCAACCCCATAGAAATGTATTTGGTTTCCCTTGGGTAGCCATTCACAACCTTTGATTTCACACTCTATCAGCTTTAGATCAGATATATTTCCCTGAGTATGGGCTGCCTTTTTGATAGATAACTCCTGCTTTGGAAAGACTTTGTTCCTGAATCAGCCTGACAGCTGGGCTAGGGCCAGTTCTATTTTTGCTGTATACATTACTGGAAGAAATTCAGGGTCACTTGTCAAACTGTTGTTCCTCAAGGTAAAAGAGTGGCTGACCACCAGTTTTCTGATGTAAATGGATTGTTTAAGGCCATTTAATAGTGATGTCAGGGAGAATGCACTGAAACAATGGGTTGGATGTTTGTGCTAGAGTATAACTAAAGATGAAGTAAAAGAAGATAGAGTAAAACTGAAGAGTTTCTTTCCATTAGACAAAATGTGATCATATATAAACATAAACATAAATGGTTGTCAAAGCACAAGTTCCCATGCTGATGGCTTAAGTGTCAGCTATTAAAAACCAATGTCGTAACCTGACCTAAGATTTATCAACTTGGCAAATAGATAAACAAAAGGGAAACTCAGCTGAAGGCCTGAATCTAATTTTGAGTCCCTGAATCAAAAAATAAATGGAAGTTGAACAATGTCTGGTGTAGAGCAAAAAGCATCATCCAAGGTCAAGGAAACACGAACTTTATGGGAAGATTGAATGAACTCCAGCTGTTCAGAGAGAGAAACAAAAATGAAGAGACAAAATGTTTATATCTTCAAATGCATGAAAGTCTTCTGCAAAGAGGAAGGGAACTGTGAGGCTGAAGAACAGAGTGCTTGGGAAGTGTCTCCTGCTCTGTGATGAAGACAGCATGTTCTGACACGCAGCAAGAAGTCCCAGGACATTCAGTAGGGAAAAGGAAAATATATTGCGCAAGGACAGTGGAAGGCCTTGGACTGCAGTGTAGTGGGATTGCTTGCTGAAGTTCCTCACAGGAAGAAAAGAGATGTAGGCAGGTTGGTCTGATGCACAGATATATCATAATGTATCATCCTGCCATTTGAATATTTCTGTCTCAGAAATAAAAAAAAAATTATCATGATGGGAAAATGCATATGGGAGGTTGTATCCACAATACGGCAGGCATGAGGAAAGTCAAGTAAAATAACAAGTTTTTCCCAAACCTTACCACTGGACCATTGCTAACAAAGTATAGGGAAATACTTGTTAGCAACAACTCTTGTTGCTGATCCTGTCTTGGACAGTGGAATATCATTGGTAAACTTAGGAGGATCCTGCCAGAATTGGGACTTAGTCATCATCAGATCTCATACAAAAGAGGAGATTCATAAGCATGAGGTTCAGAAGCACAGCTTTTTATGTGACACATGAATCTGACAGAATATGCATTGAGAGTATAAGAGATCAAAGTGAAAAGTACATGGATGTTGAAGGTTCTTACGTATAGTACCTTAGGCTCCCCTTGACATCTGGAACACAGCTGTCTGTAGCAGTTTTATTTTTAGTACTGCAATCCACTACTTTGCATTCTGACCCTTACAAAAGGGATGAAAGAATGAACCAGAGTTCACAAGTTAATGCTTGAAGAAAGCTGGTTAATCCTTCATAGATAAGAATTGCACTCAAGATGCACCTGTCAACATGACCTCTAAACCATCCACATTCTTGACTTCTGTACAAAGTTAACCATTACCTAGAAATGGTAATTTGAGGTAAGGACAGGAACTGGGAGAAGTAAAGGGCAAAACATGGACTGAACATCGTGGGGAATTTTTGCTGAAATTGTGGTGAAGGCAGGAGGAATGGAGTATGCATGAATTGTCCACCTTTGTCAGTGTTGTGATGATGCTATTTTGATTTTGGTATGGGGAATTATTTTGTTGATGTACTTGAAGTTTGTGAAGATTGTAGCTTGTGTGGTGAATGCTGCATATTTTGATGATGATACTTAAATATGTATTTTATGAAGGTGAGGTATGGAAAGTATTGGGTTCACATGGAAAGGTTTTGGTAGTGAAAGGGGCAATAGGGGTGGCTTCTGTGAGAAGACACCAGAAGCTGCCCCAGTGTTGGATAGAACCAGTTCCAGCCAGCTCTGAGATTTCTGTGTAGGTTACTGGAATCAGCACTTTGAACATGTGTTTTTTGAATGGACTATTACATCCAATCAAGATAAAGGAATTATTTTTCTGATGCTGGTAAGAGAGACCCATGGATAGGCTACTCAACTTTGAAGCTTCATTCCCAGAAGTGTCAGCTCTGCTTATCTACATACTGAAGATATATTCTTCAAGCAATTTAAACTTTGTCTCAGGAATTTTCTACCTAAACATTTCTTAGAATGATGGAGTATGTGCTTGAGTTTTCCTTTTTTCTTTCTCTGTGCATGCTTTATTAGCAATTATTGGATGTAGGATGCTGGTCAAGACTCTTATTCATCCTCTAGAGCTATTCACTTTAGGTCTGCTGCTGCGACAGAACCTCCTTTTATATCCCCTTAGTCTTCAGAGAGGAATATGTGAGCATCAGAGCCAAACCACATAGCAAACGGGAGGGATGAATCCAGAAGACAGCTCTCACCTTACTCCAATTTTGTTTTACCTTAGCCAAGACTCTTAGCACTAGACTTAAACTGCAATAATAGTTAAAGTGTCTTTGGTTCAGGCACATTCAGTGCCACTCAGTCATCCAGGTGTTAGGGATGATAATGTATAATTGTACTTGTATTCTATTTTTATATAAAATGAAAATGTAAACACTGGCACATGATCAAAATGCTAATGAGTCTGTCTATCCACTGTTTCTCACCCTGATTGAAAAATGGCAAAAAAGTCTTATCTTTTATAAATTATTTCTCTCAGCTGTAAGTCTTCAAGCAGATCTGGATTATTTTCTCCCCGTTTGCTAAAAAGGATGAATAATTAGCTCTCAACCTCCTTAGGTTTTCAGATTACCAAATTTATAAAAGCCTAATGTTGGCTAAGTATATTTCATACACTTACAGGACAACTGTGAAGGATAACATTCAGAGAATATGTGTACATATGACACTAAAACATCATTTTCCCTTGGGATACTGGTTTAATTACTGGCTGGTACAGTTTGGAAGGTAAAAATGGGTTTTATTTCTGTAACTGAAGCATTTCATGTGGAAATAGTCAGATGTCTTGATTTCATTTCCCACATCACTCTTCAAAGTGGAACTTCATTATATATGTAGTGCTTTGCACAAGTTATATGCAACTGAGAATGAATGATTATGAATGAAATATCAGTTCCATTGTAATCAGTGAAGAAAAATTGTTCCTTACCAATCATATGTAAAGCTTCATTATGGTAACAATTTGCTTAAATACTGCTTCGAACTTGTCTTTCTTATTTAATGATTTTATAATACAGCATTGCCATGAAAGTGAAATAAACTGAATTACTTTCTAATGAATATTTTTAGACAATAGGAGATTCTATGTAATAATAAATTAATGTGAAAGAACCTAATCAGAAGACTTGTGCACAGCTATTGATCACAAGTAATACAAACCATATTATTACTGTTGTTAAAATACAGACAGGTGTTGTAGACAGGAGCTTTGGGATTTCTCTGAAGACAGCATCTTCCAAGAAATCATGGACCGGTTGAAGGTAAATGATCTTGTGCTGAAAAATAACTTCAGATAAAGTATTTTAATTATTTAGTAAATAATTATTTTTGTATCGCATAATGTGAACCAGCCAACCTCACTCTGTGTTCACCAAGAACCAACAGCATTAAAAATGCAGTCTGACATGACAATTTACATTAAAAAACATTTTTCACATATCCATAAGGAAAAAATAGCAAAATTAATTTGGTTTAGACTATCACATCTCTAAAAATTAGTATAATTTGTTTCTGCATATTTATTTGGTTTAGCCTTTTTAATGTTAAAAAGGTCACATTGATTAAATTAATAGACGTCTTTTAAGTCTCTGCTTAATAAAAACACATTACCATTCTAACTCAATATCCCTTTATTTATGTAATTCATAATTAAAAATAATTCAAAACAAGAAGAACCTAAAGGGTTTCTATTTTACTTGCCTTAACCCACAGTTTCAAATCTCTGCGTGACAAAACTCGGTAACAGAAATTGCATACAGCAACAGAAAAATATCAGACTATATTTCTGCCTTGCTCCTTATTTAGAGTCATTGTACTGATGCTAACTGTAACTCTGTATTCAGATGGGGCAGAAATGTCTTTGTTTGAATAATGGATGATTTTTCTTTCTTTTAAGCTAATTTAGAATCTCACATATTCTCAAACATTGCAATATGATCCTCAGATGAATAGTATACTTTTCTGTATTTATCACTGCAAACCTTTTAAAGACACAAACAGTTCACAGGATAAATAGACATCAGAGTTAACCCCATAATGCTTTTCTTCTTCATACTTTGTTATAAAAGTGTCTATTTTTACTGCAGTCAGCTACTATTGAACTTTTCTTGGAAATACTTCCATATACTTTCTCTGTCTCTTCATAAAAAATTTGCAAAATTATTACTTTATAATATCCCTCCTGAAAAAAAATTATGTTTACATTGAATTTTTCTTACTGATGATTTCCGCTATAGGTTTATATAGAGATACTAAAAAATCCTTGGAAAAAAAAACCCCTACTATTTATTTGCATTATCTTTGGATCAAAGCTCAAGTCTTTAGAGAGCAAAAGTGAGATTTAATGTTTTGGTCTTTATCCTTACTTCAGTACAATCAATATGTTTGCTAGGCAAAGGACCAAACTAGTGCCATGAACTCCAACTCTTAATGGGCAAAGTGTATTACAGGTTAGGTTTTAAAGCCTATCCTGGAAAAGATGATATTTTTACAGCCTTCTGATCTCCTATTTGATCATCAGTTGAATAGACTTATGGAGATTTTCTTGAGTTCACAGGACAATGTCATTCAATTATGGGTTTTTTTTAAATTGTTAATATTAGATCCTTACTATTTTTCTTCACAAGAGGTAAGGAAATACTAAAAAGTGTTGATAATATTACTGCTAATATATATACTGAATTCTTCTGACTTTGATGTGTGGGTTTCCGCTACACTCATCTAAGAGTATGCAAAGAAGTGACAAGCAAAATTTTGAGGATGCACCAAATTACAGCAGAAATAATTGTGGTTTTTTTGAAAACTCATACTGATTAAATACTTCACTCACTGTCTCTTAGTCTCCTATTTGAAATGCTTCAACTATCAGTCAAAGAGCAGAATTACTGTTGTAGGCTTTACATGGCTACATACAAAACACAGCTAGTAATTCACAGCCAACCTGTCACAGAAAACCATTTATTGACACTATTCAAGGAATAACGAAACCCAACAATTTTCAAGTGAGCATCACTGTCACTTCACAGTCAGTTTGGTAACAGAGAATGATTATGACAGATATTAATTAACCTTGACTAGATCTGTTATCAAAATTTTATTCCACTGGAGTTAGTCTCCTGCAGCATTCATTTTATAGGAAAAGAAGATATGAAATCAAATTTTCTTGAAAGTCAACTGTAACAAACTGTAACAGTTTATCCTATTATTTCTAAGATCTCCAATAGCAATGAAGTAACAGTTTGTCTTCTCACATGCAGATTATTAATATAACTGAGTTATACAGTTACTGAGCTTTTAAACAACTTGTTTTATTTCCTAAACATTTTATTTCCACTAGTAGAACTCAATAATAAACTCAACCCCAATACTTTCTCCTAATCTCAAAATAAATCCATTTTGTAGGAAAGATAGGCAGAAACCATTCTTTAGATCATCTGATAGCCAAAATTAAAAACTAAAAATTAGATTTAACTTAGAAATGAAACCTAAAATCCCTTCAGGTTTTCAGCTATTGCGTATTTTACATAATGTGCATGTGTCTTCCAGAAACTTGCCCCAAACCCCCAAAAGTTCTTTACACCATCTCCAGACCTGTAGTGTATGGACTCAAAGGAATGTCTGTCCATTTAGGAAACCTTTTTTTTTTTTTTTGGTGTTGTTGAAGACCCTGTTGTTGAAGTTTCTGAAGGATCTTATCTGAAAAATTAGGTCAGGCAGAGCAGGTGTGTCTGTCTGCACAATGTATTAGTGCCCAGCAGTTATCTTTTCATGTGTGAGTGTTTATTATTCAACCTAGACACAGTCCTGGAAGCAGAATGCAGTATTTTTAACTAAAAAATGTTAGATGACAGAAGCAACATTCTTCTATTGGAAGAATGACTTCCTGACCTTTGACCTTATGAACTTTTCACAACTTCTTCCACCAAAAGAAAGGTGAGTAGCAAGCAGCACTGTCTACCTCCCTTCCCCCGACATATAAATAGTTCGTTTCAATTTGTTTAAGGGCATTCCACTTGTAAAGGCTTGAGTCTCTAAAGTTGAGAAGACAGCTCAGCTTGTGTTTCTCACTTCATGGATAAGTATGACACTATAATGCTGTTTCTTAGGTGGTGTCTTACTGTATGTTTTTATATAATACTTACAACTCCATACTCTATCTTAGCTGTGCTCTGAGCACACCTCTTGCACGAGTCCCTTAAAAGACACAGATGCTGCTCTTCCAGGTTTCTCAATCTACCAGTATTTAGGCAGGTTTTATATCTGCCTACACTAAAATGATCCTGGGGCAACATAAGGAAACAATGCTGAAGCTACCTAGAAATTCTTAAGTCCATAATTAAATGCAGAAACCTACTGCGTAACTCTTGTGTTCTACATGTGTCTGACTCATTGTATTGATCTGGCTTTGGATACCTTTTTTTTGAAACTTTTGAGAAAAAAATAATTATAACCACCTCTTTGCCATTTTTACAGTCAGTTAAATCATGCATTAATTTAACAGTGTCAGCAGTACTGAGGGCTGAGCTGGCTCCTACCTTGAGCCTCACCTAACATTTTGTCAGAATTTGGACACAGTTATACAGTTATATTTGTCAGCCAGAATAACTGGCTCCTGGAAGTCTGCTCACTGGAGACTGCTTCTGACATTGGTATCTGGCATGTCTTACCAAATCAGCTGTGACGTGGATGTGGGAGGAAGCAAGGAACTGTACAGCAGTAGGGTTGCTAGTGCATTACATGACAAAAATCCTGCATGCCACACTCTACCCAGCTAACAAAGGTCAAATAAGCACTGAAGTTCTGTTAACTCTCTGATAAACTCCGTACTCTCCCCATACTGAAATGACTGTTTGAAATACAAACAGAAGAAAGAAAAGGAATTAGTAATATGTATGCAGGTATATAAAACTCTGCATAAACATCTGCATAGGTTAAAAATACAGAGTTTGAAATGACAGTAAAAGCTCCTTGTATTAATTACATTGAGCAGATATTCTGTGGTTATTTTGAAATGTTAAAAGGGAATTAGAGCTAGCACTTAATTAAATTGTTCTTTAGGTGGATGAAGAAAATTAATTTTTTCAGATGACAGAAAAACCTTACTCTGACTCACCTTATTGGAAGAAGAAGTTCTTGTTCCTTTAGAGATGCTTAAATAACAGTACTTACTCGAATCTAATACAAGGATAAAGTCTTTCTATCTGCCAATGTTTGATGACTGAGATCAGGAGCTCAGGGGAGCTCTCCTGTTGTCCAAATAACAAGGCCCAGAAAGGCTTTTCTAAATCACTTCATGAAACTTGTAATGTGCAAACCAGACTTTGACATAACTACTTCAGCCAACATAACATGGTTTGATTTGAGGAGGTTTCTTTCTTTCTTTGTTTTATAGAGAAGATGGGAGGCAAAATCAAGAACAAAGAAGTCTACGGAGGTTTTTCTCTCACATATTCTGACTCTTTGGGTATGTTTGACTTCTCTGACACTTAGTTTCCTCACAGCCATCAGTTTTCAGATATAAAATTTCCATCACAGATGTCAGCTTGCCTCACTATATCCTATGCTGAATTGACTCATGCCAGGTATAGGAATATTGCCCATCATGGGCAGCTGCATAATGGAGGGAAGGAAAAGTAGAAACATTGATAGAAAGGTGCTTTTATCCCTTATTTTGACTTTTCTAATGTCAAAAATGACAAATCAAGAACAGAACTCTCCAATACATGATCAAGTATATAACATATAACAAGGTAGGCAACTAATGTGGCTGTCCTTCAGTCATTTTATGGTCCACTGCTCTACTGACTTCATGTGTGAAAATGTCTTTTTCAGTAACATCATTCAGTCCATGATATCCAGTTCATAATAAGATAAAGACTGCTTTTGTCTGAATGAATGTTTGAAGACGACTATGGTTTCATAAATACGTGAATGGTCAGAACTGTTGATCGAATCGAAATACTTGCTCTTGACGATTTCTTCTTTTGGAACTCTCTTAAGTGATTATTGCTCCTATAATCCAAGAAAAATAGTAATCAAGTGCTCTACAACACATATGATAAGTTACATTGATATTTCCATTCTATAATTGCTACAACAAATACCCGGTGAGAAATTCACACAGATATCTAGAGTGTTTGTAAAACTCTCGAGACAGCACAGCTTAAAATCTGTGCATAAATAAGAAGTTAAGCCTGTCTTCAAATAACTTAGTAATAGGAAAGGGACAAAACTTTTAATTTCTGAGGTTTCCAAGAGAAAATAATACTAAATTCTGCTTGGAGGTTTTCCTTATAGCCAGCTGGTTTAATTTCAAATTATTCAGTGATTTTGTATGAAAATGAGATTAAGCAAAGCTACCGAGAAAGAATAAATATAGCTACCATATTTCAGTGTTAAAAAAAAAAAAAAAAAGACTAAGGATGTATCAAGTTTTATGTTTTATTTTTTGATCAAAACATTTCTTACCAGAATTGAGAGAAGGTGACTTGTTAGTCAAACTGTGCAGTTAATCAAAATTGAAAGGGAGAAAAAAAAAATGGGAGTTACTTATTAGTATTTTCATTTTCCTCTGGCTGTTTTTACTTCATGTGCCCAGATTACTTCAGGCACTTGTACTTATCTTGTGCCTCAGTATAATCCTTCAGTGGATTACTGTGAAATGGTAAGCACAGCTCTATATTCAGTTTCATAAATACATTCAAATACCAAAGGCGTTTTTCATTTAAAGTGGAATGAATATTGTTTCCCACTGGAAGTCATTAGATACTCTCTATAGCACACAAAAGTCAGAGGCTGTAGTACCTTTGAAATGGAAAGCATCTTTCTCAATAGATGTATTTGTCTTGTGAAGACATCCTAAAAAGTCTGACACACTGAAACTTTTTGGAAATGTATTTTTTGTAACTATTAAGCAATAAATAGGAGGACTAGGCAGCTAGATCTATATAGGAGAGATATATCAAATACAGTTTATTTTTGCTTGTAGTTATACCTGTTATTTATATAGAGAAATTAAATTCTACTAAATTTAATAGAATTATTTTCGATTCAGAGTGACTCAGAGTTGAATTTGGCTTAGAGAAGTCATACACACTGTGCAACAGTAACGTGGTCTTATACTGGGATGCTGATCAAGATATGAAGCATTGATCATCTTTCATTTGGCAAAGGAATATTCATAAAAGCTGCTCCAGTGGCATCATACTTCATTCATAACTTTGTTCATCTTGCAGCTGACTGTACAACACAGGCACAGTTTCATACTGGAGAAGGTTGAGGACAAGTGCAAGTTAAAAGATCAAATATTGACTTATCTATCAAGTATCCATATATGAAATAAATGCTGTGATTAGCCATTACAGAGACTTCATTCAGTTATGTAGTGAGAATCTTTAAGAGACAATTGTTAGCATAATCAGAATCTGGCATTTCACATTTTCCTTTCAGTTTTCTTTTGAATCACAGAATCATAGAATGGTTTGAGTTGGAAGGGGGCTTAAAGACCATCTGGTTCCAACTCCCCTGCCATGGGCAGGGACACCCTCCACCAGATCAGGTTGCTCAAAGCCTTATCCAGCCTGGCCTTGAGCACTTCCAGGG
Organism: Rhynochetos jubatus; assembly: GCA_027574665.1. Classification (NCBI taxonomy): domain Eukaryota; kingdom Metazoa; phylum Chordata; class Aves; order Eurypygiformes; family Rhynochetidae; genus Rhynochetos; species Rhynochetos jubatus. The sequence continues at coordinate 25,197,346 of CM050652.1, read as the reverse complement.
ATGGGGCATCCACAATTTCTCTGGGCAACCTGTGCCAGTGCCTCACCACCCTTTCCATGAAGAATTTCTACTTTATGTGAGATTTAAATCTCCCCTCTTTCAATTTAAAGCCATTACTCCTTGTCCTGTCACTACAGGCGCTTGTAAATACTGCCCCTCCAGCTTTCTTGTAGGCCCCTTCAGGTACTGGAAGGCTGCTAAATGATGTGTTACAGTATTATTCAGAAAGACACTATTAGAAAATCCAACCAAAATTAATAGCTAATTTGTATTAATTAGTAGATAATTTGAGTGAGAAATTATGCTCTGAAAGACGGTAACTAGAGCTGCAGGAAAACTGGGATTTTAACTTTTGGGAAATTCTTTGTTTATTTATAGGCATAACTGAACATTTTGAGGCACTAAAATGAAAAGTCATGATTTTGGAATATCTTAAGTATTAGGAGGCATTCAAACCTTTTATTGCCAGAAATTAAACTACTGTCCATTTTAACCTTTTTTCCTTAAATAAACATGATGAATTGCCCTGACTGCTCAGGTCTCTGTTTGGCAGTCTAATGAGTTACAGGCACAAGAAAACTGAAAGCCCTTACAACTCCCAAATCTCAGAACTCTTTCTCCTTGAAATGGACCCTTGGTTAAGACAAAGCTCTTTAGTTCCTTAAATGTCTTTTAGCTCTAACAAGCAGGCAATTTCACAGCAGATACAACTGCTTGTTTTGACATAAAGAAATCTGTATTTTCCACTGGAAAAATATCATGTCAAAATTTCTTGGCTACCTTTACCAGGCAGTTCGATGCACTACGTGCAGCTGACTGACTCGAGAATTTAGCTGAGGTGTGGCAAAAATAAAGTGGATTTCCAGTAGGTGTTGTTCCATGTAGTTACTGTGCAGTTATACCCATCTACCATATGATGGAAGACTAAGTGATTTTTACACTCTCAGCTTTCAGTGATATTTTTGTAGACAAAAAAATCTTATATATTTTATAGAAACTAACAGAAATAAGAAGAGTAAACAGTTAGAAATCTATTGGTCAGTATCTAATATTTGAACAGACATTCACGATAAAGAGAATATTACAGTCACATCATCATACATATGAAGTCACCTGATTTCCTCATCCCCTTACACACTTCTTTTATACAGCGAATAGTACATTTAAATATTTTCTAATAGAGAATGCCAGCTGTTAACACTACAGTGTACGTATTATAACTTCAAAGAAATTCTTACTGATTGATTATGTAGTTATCACTTTCCTGTCTTTTTGTCTATCTCTTTCTAGTTTTATATATGTCCATGTGCTCCTATCTGATTATACTTTGCTTTGCATGTGTATCTCTCTACACTCAGAATGTCTAAATGTAATTTTTTAATCCTTTCCTGATGCACTTTCTGCATTCTAAATGTCTGAGGATGCAAGTAAAGAGATCTTGCAGTTTTTACGTGGATTACTTTTTTTTTTTTTTACCTGTGTACATCACTATTGATAGAAAGTTAAGGGAAAGATAATGTGAGATCACAGAAATTAACACAATCATGGAATCAATAAAATATTGACAAGTGATACTAATAACTGGAAATATAATAATGAGCTTGCAAGCATAGAAAGACCTAATTATACCAGCGGAAATATCACAAGAAGAAGAGAGAAGTACTTTCACATGGGACTGAAGTATGAAAGGATCTGGAAAATGAAAAGACAGGCAAACTATATTGTAAGGAATTGGAGCTACAAAAGGGAAGATAATGCTGATTGCATGCATCTAAATGCATGAAAGCATTTACACTCAGTTAGACAGCAAGGACAGAAGTGATATTGAGAGCTTTGAACTCTTTTGCACCTCTCAGTTTGTAAGAATTCCCATGCTATATTAGACCTTTCATTTGTTTGGCTAGGTATCTTGTCTAAAAGATGCCCATACTGTTTCTTCTGAGAAAAGTGTATGCACAGTAGACAAAGATAGCATAGTTGGCCTTTCATCTTAGACTGCTTCCTCTTCAGTGTCATCTATAAATAATCTGAGATTTTTTATGGAAACCTAAGTTTCCCAAGGCTTTGCATTATACCATGATAAAAATCCATTATAAGTCCAACTGGAAAACACTGTCATATTTTCTGACACACATGCCAGATCTAAAACAGCTCTATGGAGCATATATGCTTTTTTACTCTATTTTACCAAAATATGATAGTGAACAATATCTTCTGCATCTGTTTTTTTCTCCTTCCCAGCTATGCTGATCGGTATAATAACATATATTACTTTTTTCTGAAAATCTTGTCTTGCTGCTGCCCCACTGGGGCAGCATGACATATACTTAATTCTACCTTTCCATTGGCTCTCCTAGGATTTTTATTAATGCAAGTTATTTATGGATCATTCCATGTCTGCTTAACTTTTTACTTTTTCAACATTTTAGATAATCTTTTGGAAACACAAGTACATCTCCATTTATCCTCAGTTTTTATTTACCTACCGCTTTTCTCGTTATTCATACTAATGTCCTACATATTTTCACTACTTCTTGCACACATATATTAATATATTATTCTATTGAACCTCAAGATCCATATCATTAATTGCTCCTCAACTCAGATCATCATCAAAACCTTAAGTTAAAAAAAGATGAGCTTTGTCACATGCCCCAAAGATTTTTTTTTTTTTTTTTTAAGAAGTGTGTGTACAGAAATTGGGTAAAGAACTCAATATTGTCCTTTCCTGGCTGGGCAGAGAATCTTTTTTCTCCCTAAAAGGCAGAAGATTAAATCATGTTGCCATGTTTATAAGATTATGAGAAGATATCTTTAGGCATGGGGCAAAAATAGACCAATAATAGCAAAGAAGTTGATTAAGGCTGTTTGATCTGATGATATTGAATATAATACTGAGTATTTTTGGAAAGGGAATGTATAAGTGAAAAAAATTGAAAATATGAAGATACACGTATTAGCAAGGAGGAGCAAAATAGTGACAGAACTAACTGAAGTATGTTGAATAATAGTAAGAAAAGCTGTTAAGGTTGTGGACTATAGTCATAAGCCAGAGGAAGACTCATACCACAGTTAAATTACAAAGCAATTGACTGAAATTTAAGATACTAATCAAAGGAATGGGGGCTTAAAACAATACTAAAATGAAGAAGTCAAAAAATATGTTTTCCATAAAGATTTTTCTCTTTTAGAATAACATTATTTTTGCATACAATGTTAGTTTGTTTCTTATTGCTTGCATATTTTTCTTGTAAGGTTGGCTAGGAATGATCAAGGACCAAAGTTGTCATAATTTATTCAGCAAACACTCTGGTGGCTAATTAGAGGTCATTATTCCCTCACTGCTTGTGCCTATCACTTCACCTAGCTGATTGTTTTTCTCATTACCAATTTCATTAATTGAAGTTTCTTTTTAATCAGTTGGACAACTTAACGTTTCTCTTTTTCTTAGTAAACTGTATATCACTTTTCATGGTTAACAGTCAAAGCTACATAATCATATTTCCAATGATTGCATTTAATATGATGCAGACAGAAAGCTGATATTAATTTTGTTTAATTTTCTAAGCTGTGATAGAAAACATCATCCTTACGTTATTGTCTTCAGTCCCAGACTTAAAAAAAATCCCCCCAGGAGAAAAACACCATTGAAAAAAATCACAGTAAGTCATATTAGGCAGTATATTGCAGGGGATCTAACAACAGAGCTGTATAATTTATATGTTTGGTTTGGCAATAAAATTTTTAAAATGAGGGAAAGACTGAATTTGGCCAACATGACAGTAACATTTTTCAGAATGTATTAAACTAGGAAAGATGGTGGGAGCTGTGTAAACTTTTCAGTGAAGCAGAAATTGAAATGGTTTTGCATATTTTGAGTGTCTTGCATTACTTGCAAAATATCATGCCAGGAATGAAGAGCTATTACTAAAAAATGAGTGCCTCAGTTATTAAGGTATACATTAGGTAAGTGAGAATCTAAGTTCAACTCCCTTGTCTGCGCTGATACAGAAATTTGAATTTAATCTCTTGTATTCAAGAAAGTACTCTGACAAAGAGCAGTAAAATAATCCACTATGAAGAATCTCTCAATAATCCTACTTCTAGTTGAATGCAGTCCCTAGTGATGAATGAAAAAAAGTTTCTTAATGATCTGTAATAAATTGAAACATGTTATTATTGAAATATGAATCTTCTCCCTCTTACACTGTGCAATATTCATTGCCAAATTAACAGGAAGGACTATGTCTTGCACTAAATGAATAAATTGAAAGTTAGCCGATTTGCACTCTGTCCTATAACATCCCTTAAACTTCTTGTAATATGCATGTTCTTTCTCCTGAGTAGTGGAAAGAAGTAACTTGTACAGGCTATGTTAGACTGAGTGCTAAGTCAGGGTGTGTAGTCTGGGTATTTGGCATCTCTGGGACATTTTAGTGTGATGTCCAGTACATTGCTACATCACCAGCGTCCTCAAGGTGGCAACCGACCCTAGAAGGCACTTCCTCTTCCAGCTGTTGTGATATCTGTTATTAACAGCCAGTGGAGGTTTTATGGGTTTGCATAATGTTATAATTTACATTACTGTGGTACAGCGACATTCACTAAGGGGTCTACTGGTGCGAAATGGGTGAATGATAATTGATATATACAATTAATGAAGCAAGAAAAAGTATGAGACGTGAACTTAAGACTTGCAGTGACGTAAAAGGAAATCTGCATGAATGAGAAGCACCTGGCTAGATAAATGAACTTATTAAGCTCTGCTGTATTGTTTTAAATATTGGGTGGGTAAAAGAAAAAAAGCCAACATTTCCTTTTCTCTCTGTACTCAGACAACAGAGGCCAGAGGTATTCAGCCTCAAATGGCTGCAATACTTGTTTCATTTGCTCTTATAAATGAAAATATAATAGAATTTTATAATGGAACTGTTTTACGATGGAACTTTTTTAGGTCACAGATAGAAGTAAGATGAGACCATCCTGTGAGAAGGGTCTTAGCTTTCTGTCTATGCTTCTGAGAGGGGAACTGGGGAAGGAGAAGCCAGTAGCCACATTGGACAAGTAAATTCTGTTTTAAATCAGTAGTGGAAGAAGCTGGGGAGAACACCTGAAAGCTGAGAGATTTTGTGATGGCTGGTGAATATATGGGCTAGTTGCTCTCCCATCTCCAGTTATTAGAATCTGCTGAAACACCACACTCAACACACCCTGCTGCAAGACTGCAGCTTGGCAGCAGATAGGGCTAGAGAAGGCTTCAGCAGTGGCAAAGAAAAATTGTCATGCAAGTGACAGCAGAACATCCCTCCATGGAATGGTAGTGGGAAAATAATTTCCAGTCTAACATGAGCAGATAATTATTTTCTGCAGTTGTCTGAGCACCTTCATGGGAATAATCTGGCTTGCTGCTCCAGGGAACATAGCAGGGAAGAATACTTGACACCTGAAAGTAAACTGACTCCAGACTCAGCAGGGAGGTGGAATCTAACAGCTTAAATATTTCAGGAACTACCTCTTAAATTTAAGATGGCATCCATACAAACAAAAACTTTCATGAAAAATGTGAATTGTCTACACCTTAGAGACGTGATGGGTGCTTCCAGGCAAGAGAATAAATTAATGTATGATTTCAAACTTTAATCAGGTTTAATACAGTGTAAGTGTATTTAAAAGTATGCTACCTACTTAAAAAATACTACAAAATATATAGAGTGATTTTTCAGCTCACAAGTCTAAACTCTATCAGAACTCCAGCAAACACAAGTATGGGAAATGTTACGATACACTAATTCAGAGGGGAGGACATGCAAAAATCCTGTCATTTCCCACCTCCCACCAGATACTGTTTGAGAGCTTGAAAGAAAGTACAATTTCCCAGAGCAACTCGATTGAGTGAGAGTTTTTTGCGTCTGCGTATACCCACAAAATCTAAGGCACAGGTCAAACATAGGCAGTTTTTACTGGCATTCAGGTTTTCTAAAAATGTTTCCCTAAATTTAAATCTCAAACTTGGCTGTGCACTTCAAATTAGAAAATCGAACTTCAATGTACTGTTTAGAAATTTAAAAATAAACATTGCTTAAAAAAAGTCTTGATGTAAGTTTCTCAAGAACTAAATTCATGGTTCATAAATTCTCTTTGCTGATTCCTTTGCAACTTCTGGCATCCTCCATAAAAACCAGGCCTGCTGTCTCTTAGATCAATATATTCTTCCAATCTGCCTCCAGAGATCTAAATATTTTGATGGTTTAGTTGACATTGGTTCATTGCTTTTCATTTAAAATTAAAGCTATAAATATTTAAGTAGCAATGCTTTAAAAGAAAGTAGGCAAAAAGAACACACACCTCTTTCCCATGTACAATATCCAAAGTCACTGTTTTCTTTGTGAGTTTTAAATAAAATTAAAAGTAACAAATTTTGTTTTTCTGAAAGGTTCAATAGATCAAGGAAGCAATGAACAAATTTGTAAAAGATAAACCTTAAAGTGATTTACATAACTTATCTGATACCTTCTCAGTCATTTTTATTTGGACTATTAAGAAAATACATGAGTTCTGACATACTGAAACAAAAGTAGTTAGATGTGATAACACGCTGCAATATATGAATCCTGTCAGGAGCTTTAATCATGTTCTGTTATTAGACAATGAAAAGATATATAGAACTGACATCATAGCAGAGTTAATTCTGAGATAATAAGGAACTCTGTCCTACACAAGATACGTTGCACTCCTTTTTATACAGCTAACTTCTCAAAATTATGTAGTTGATATTGTGCTCATTGTCAATTACTTACACCAGATTGCTCTATGTTACTTCTAGGTCAGGTAATGCTAAGAGCAAATAACTCCCATGTAGTCGTATGCCATCCAGTGGTATTAAGATCCTAAACTGTTGGTCATGAAGAAAGTTTTCTATAGTCCCTCTTTGTATAGTCCTACTAACCATGACTTTCTGATTCTCTCAGAGCTGACAACTTCATTGTTTTGAAATGTCAGATCTTTCTTACCCAATTTTACAAAGTACTTGGCTGTATTTCATCCTATCCCCCTGAGCAGATTTGATGTTCAGATCAGTTTTGAGGGATAGTAATCTAGAGACACAATGGTCCCAGCTGCCGAATTCATAGAAGCTAAAATAAGTCCTACAACGGCATGATTCAGAAGCAGGTGCAGCAGGGTAGGCTGTATAGCCCAAAAACTGAAGCTGAATGGACTCTCCTCATACACATGGAGAGGAAAAAGGCAAGGGTTCTCTGTCAGTGAGAATAATACTAGTTATTGAGGACTAAATTTGTGATACAATTACCTTAACCTCTTCACTAAGTTTTAGGCCAAATCTCTCTACCATTCATGTGTAAGGCTATTATCCATATTTGTATTTGTTTTAAACCTTGCAATGGCTGTCCCTGGCAACGTTTTAATAGTGAGAGGGCTATAGGGGTGACCCTGTGAGGAGAGTCTGGGGTTGCCCTGTGTCGGATGTGACAGGTTCCAATTGGCTCCAACTGACCCACCCCAGGGCACAACAGAGACCCTCCGCCAAGATGGTGGTGCACCTGGGAAAACATATTTAAGAAATGGAAAAAATTCTGCACAGCAGCTGAGAGAGAACAGTGAGGAAAATGTGAAAGCAACAGCTCTGCAGACACCCAGGTCTGTGGAGAAGGAGGGGGAGGAGGTGCTCCAGGCACCAGAACAGAGATTTGCCTGTAGCCTGTGGTCCAGAGTGTGGTGATGCCAGCTGTGCCCTGCAGCCATGGAGGGTCACGGGGAAGCACAGACCCATCTGCAGCCCGGGAAGGACCCCACGACAGAGCAGGTGCAGGAGGATGACCGAAGGAGGCTGTGACTCCATGAGAAGCCCACACTGGAGCAGGATCCTGGCAGGACCTGTGGCCCTGCGGAAAGAGGAGCCCACACCATAGCAGGTTTGCTGGCAGGAACTTCAGCCTGTGGGGAGCCCATGCTAGAACAGTCTGTTCCTAAAAGGACTGTAGCCCAGGGAGAGGACCCACACTCAGGCAATTCTTGAAGAACCGCAGCCTGTGGGAAGGTAGAACAGTTGGGAATGAAAAAGTGAAGTTGAGCCTTGGAAGCAGGGGTGGGGGAAAACGTGTTTTAGTTTGGGTTCATTACTATCCTACTCCTTTATTTTTTTCCCAATAAATTTAATTAATTTTTCCCAAGTCAAGTCTGCTTTTCCGGTGATGGCGGCTGGTGAGCAATCTCCTTGTCCTTATCTCTATTGATGATATTTTCTATCTTATTTTCTCCCCCTGCTCTGCTGAAGATGGGGTGTGAGAAGGTAGCAGGGTGGACATCTGCTAGCCATCTAGACATAGGTTATGTAGGCTAGAGGTAAAGTTTGATTTTTATTCAAATGATAGAATTCAAACATTTTATTCAAATATTTTTATTCAAATGTTATGTATGTTTTTATACACAAATATATGTATAAAAACATTGGTAGGCTCATAATTCTCCACTGTATTTCCACAGTTCCCCAAAGGAAAATAGGGAACCATTTCTTCTTACAAATGACACAAAAGGGCAAGAAAGCACCGTGTGTTTTCTTGGATCAAACAACATAGGATGTGGCAGTAGTCAAACAGAAAGGATGACTAAATCTGCAAGGACAAACTGATGCATTTTTCTGTCAAGTCCAGTGAAGTTCACCTGGCCCAGACTGATGCAGCTATTTCCCTCAGGTGGTCAGATACCTGGGGTAACTTTTCAGTGAGGAAATATCATTACTTTTTATATATAATTTCTCATTGCATGTATCAAGAAAAGTGAGCATTGGAGCATCTTTCTTTTTTCCCCAGAAGTATTTTAGATTAAGTTTCCAAAGGTGAAAGAAGTATTTAAAATGATCCGCTTAAGCAGAATATGACCTTCAGCAAGAACCTGTCAACAAGATATTGAGATAGTCAGAATTATTAACTGGACCCCAGAGAACTCAACTGTAAGCAGTTTTGCAAAGTTTGAGAGTTACAGTATACAAATCAGACAGTGGAACCTTTAACTTTGCTAATGACAACCATCACTCTAGACTTATAATCTTCTGGATAGTATTTCAGCCGATCCATCTTTGTTCTGTGACAAAGACATAGACTCCAGTGATTCATTACTGTTGCTTTCCCATTAGTGGAATATTCATTCACCCTAGGGGCTTGTATAACTGCAATCTGCAATCAGCCGTAGGAAGAAAGCAGTTCAGGTTATGCAGGATTTTTTTGTAAATACTTTAATTATTTTGACTTCAGATAAATACAAAAAAAAAAAAAAAAAAAAAAAAAAAAAGAACTCTCTCATGCCTGTTATTCTCTAGTTAAGGCCTGAAACAATAGATAAAAACCATAACACAAAGTAAGCTGAGTCGTCAAGCAGTAATGCAGACTATACATGTCAAGCATTGTGTTCTGAGGTCATGATGGAAAAAACAGGCAATTATTTGGTCCACAAGCACACAGCAATAATTATCCACTCATCAGTAGCTCACCTTCAGTGTTAGCCGCTAATGCGCTTTCTTGAGAAATGGTGTCCTGGCCAGGGCTTTGGAATTTGCAGCCCCTATTTTTCATTTACCTTTGCACCATGATAAATGGGCTAGTCTACACTGTCTCCATTCCTGGTAGTATTAACTTCCAAATCAGTGTGTTTGTTACTAATGGTTCAGTTTTAGAGGAGTTATGTTTCTGACACTATGATATCATCCAACCATCTAGACTCTCTATAAAGACAATATAGAAAGTAGGCACTTTCTTGTGTGCTTGTCTTCCTAGGCCAAGTGAGATTTATTTCAAAATTCCCCATTTATCCCTGCCTGTAAAGAAGTCAGGATTTGTCAGTTTTGTCTACCTGGCTAATCCAGTTCAGTTGTTCAGAGATCTAGTTTAGACCAGATCCAACTCTTTCCTCTTACTGACTTAGGAATCTTAATTAAATACTTAAACTTAGGAGAAGTGAATCCATACCTTTAGGGGACTATTCAGAGGCTAACTACTGGAAGTCTAACTACTGCCTAAATTAGGAGACTTCAGTGACTTCCAGACAATTCTTTCTAGGACACCTTTCACACTGGGAACTCATGCGCTTAACTTGGTTGATTTTAGTTATCACTGTGAATGACCTCCTTCCAGCCTCATCTCTTCAGGCAGCCTTTTTTCACAGTTTATCACATATCCTTCACACACGCACTCACACACGGAAAAGGTTCTTTTATCATAAAGAGCTATGGTAGTTCTCCAAGAATAATGAATTTTTAATATTAGTATTGTTACAAAGCATTTGTCCTGTCTAGACTCTAGATATGTGACACTAAACAGAAGCAATTCCTCTTTCACCCAAACACTGTGATGGAAAGGGCTAATTTTTCAGTCTACACATGACTTCCATCAGGCAGCTACTCAAATTAAGATGAGATACGGGGACTCAAAATGATAGCAGTCAATGGAAAATCTATCTCTGTGAATGGCAGCAATAATATTTCAGAGAATATTGTTGTGATCAAGCCTCGTGTTACTGAATTTTCTGCCAGCAGCTTAAGTGCCACTTGCTAAAGGGTTCATAGCTGCATGAATGCATACGTGTATTTCAGCAAGGTCAATTTCAGTTTCATCTCCCTGGAATACATCACATTCTGAAATAACTTTGATTTTTCGCTCTTCTCAATCAAATCTAATTTTAGTCAAATATACTTTTTTTACTCTCAAAAGCAGTAGACTGTGTTAGCAATATTGTTTTGTTCCTACTATTATTACTCCAAAACATTACAAGAGGAAGAGAGAGAGAATCCTCACAGTAACATTCAGAATTAATCACTAACACATCACACCTTTGTGGTTTTGTTGTATTCCAATTGATAAGCAACAGTAATGTCATCCTAAATTAAAAAATAGGAAAAGCCATATATTTTTCCACTTTATGACAGTATTTATTGACACCATACCTCCTACTAACAAAAACTATCAAAGTAATTCTAAATAAGGAACCACAGTCTGCAGTGACTGTTGTTTTTTACAAATTTTGAGAAGATTCAGTTCTGGATAGGAAATGTTCATTTTAACTGCCTAATAAAGTGAATAATAGCTGTGACATTCTTGGAGTCTCTCCCCAGTGTTGCTCTCTCATGCCTGCTTGAGTTGTTCTCACCATAATCAGTTATCACGGTATTGGGAAAGGTGGTGAATATGTGTCATTTAATTGCATGGCCTATTTACCTAAAAAAGAATCAAAGAGAGTGATCTAGAGCTTTCATAAATAAATTTAACTCTGTTATCTTTAATAAAGTTGTAAAGTTCCATTCTGTATCATGAAGATGCTTACCTGTAACTTCAGTTAATGATTTTGTCATACAAGAAGAAGTTCATTTAAACTGCTTAAAGGTAAGATAGGAAGCTGCATGTGGACATTTGTAAATTTGTTCAATACTTAATTTGGAAGCAGTTATTGCTCACCTTTTTCTTTCCTCAGCCTTCTGTTAATTGCCATTCCTACCTCTGGGCATGTAACCAGCAGAAGCATAACGATCCTTGATACAGTCTTTCAGCATCTCTGCAGGATTTCAGGAATGGGATTCCTCCCACGTAAATTCACTAATCTAAGGTGAGCAGATCATATTAGGCCCCTTTCGTAGTTAATGTGACCTTTGGTCAGATTTATTCCAAACTGCTCCCATTGACTATAAAGGAGAATGTGTCACCTGCTGAGACGTAAAAGCAGATGTCTTCTTCTGGCTAAAAGATTACCCATTGAATTTGACAAAATTTTGCACAAAATGACAAGGTTATAAACAGACTTGTAAAAGAGGACAAATACTTGGATAAATGTATAATAATTTATTCCAAAGCTATTACAGTTAATGCAATCTCCTCTTCTGAAGAAACATTTCCCAGAAGGTAAAGAAATTTAGATCTGTTAATCTCTGAAGGGTGAAAATATTGTGCCAAGATTTTTTTCCTCATAAAACAACGTATTTAAATTGAAGAAACTCTGCTGACCTTAGCAGCATTATGCTCCAAAATTGATAAAACTCCAGAGAAAATATTAGATATTAACTCATTCCTACAATTAAAATATTGATAACAATGATTATGAGAATGTGGAAAATATTTTTATGATATACTTATGCTCAATAGTTTGTTCTGTCAATTTGATTTCCTGCATTTATTCATCTACTCAAATATTATGAAGTGAAATCTTAAAAGTAAATTATATGGTATATTTCACATTTAATATTTCTTTAATAGACAAGGTTTATATACAGAATATGTGCATGTTGAGGGCGTCATGGTTAAACCATACCTGGCACCTAAGCACTGTGAAGCCGCTTGTTCACTCCACCACAGTGGGATGGGGGAGAGGATTGGAAGAGTAAAAGTGAAAAAACTCATGGGTTGAGATAAAGTTTTACATGTAAGGCAAAAGCCACACACACAAGTAAAGCAAACCAAGGAATTCATTCACCACTTCCCATGGGCAGACAAGCGTTCAGCCTTCTCCAGGACAGCAGGGCTCCATCATGCATAGTGGTTACTTGGGAATACGAACGCCATAACTTGGAACATCTCCCCCTTCCTTCTTCTTCCCCCATCTTTAAATGCTGAGCATGATGTCATATAGTATGGAATATCCCTTCAGTCTTTTGGGGTCAGCCCTCCTGACTGTGCCCTCTCCCAGCTTCTTGTGCACTCCCAGCCTACTCACTGGTGGGGTGGGGTGAGAAGCAGAAAAGGCCTTGACTCTGTGTAAGCACTGCTCAGCAGTAATGAAAACATTCCTGTGTTATCAACAGTGTTCTCAGCACAAATCCAAAACACAGCCCCATACAACCCCATACTAGCTGCTATGAAGAAAGCTAACTCTATCCCAGACAAAACCAGCACAGAGGGCAGTCAGTTTTCTGAAAGATAATATTAATTATTTAGGTAATTTATGATATAACACTAGTAAATCAAGCGGGTTTTCAAATCCATATAAAAGAAAAACATGTTCATTTCCATCTAACAGTTTTGAGGTTGTATTTAGTACGCTATATTTTATTAAGATATGGGGGTTTTGTAGACTGTACTGAGATTTGGATTCTTATACATCTTGTTTGGTTTTAGAGCAAAGAAATGTCTCTCGTGAATATGTGGGGACGTGTATTCATGTCAGGATCTGTTAACACAGTAGTCTAATCTTAGTTCCAAAAGTTCCTTAATGGGTAACTGAAAAACTCTTTAACTCCTCAATTTCCAAGTTTCCTATTAATTGCAGAATCTTTGAGGAATCTTATCATATATTCAGAACTTACCTTATATGTTGGTAGTTTAGAGAATATATTATTGTTCTTAAGAACATTCACTGTAAGATGCCAACAGATTATTACTATAATTAACTACATTCTCAAGCAGTGAGATGTTCTCAAGAACAAGTTACTAGAAATATTTTCTCTCTGGAGTTTGTTTTTTTGTTGTTTTGTTGTTGTTGTTGTTGTTACTATCACTTTTAGAAAATAAATTATCCATCCAAGGCAATGTTTGATCAATCACATTAGCATGTATAAATTAGGTGAAGGTAAACTTGATTTAATTTTGTGGTCCAGACTCCATGTCATACACTGAATGTATAGTAAAGGTGCTGTCATATATGTTTGACCCTGGTTTATCCAGCTTTTTTTTAACAAACCAAAAGAAAGACTTTTTCACTTGTTGATGACCAGGCAAAGGAAAGGAAGAAAGGGAAAGAAAGATATCCTGAAACTTTAGTCATGCTTCACTTAGATGTAATGCATCTGAACAGTAATTGGGAGGGTTTTCTATCCTCAGTTAAATTTTTTAAATTACTGGAATTTGAATGGATTCAATTTTCATCACAGAGTTCTCTCCATCTGTGCCCTCTACTATATAAAATATTGCCACATTTACTCAAATTAAAATTCCTTGAGAATATAATTCTCCTTTGCCTTCCCAACCTTGCCCAGAACAGTCAAGAGGCATGCTTCCAGCCTTACTTAGCAAAAGATAAAGGGCAAAACAATTTGGTTTCTAATACATAAGCTAATAGTTTGGTATAAAGGTTGAACACTTGTAATTGCAGCAGGTCAGTTTATCTACTAGATTTAAAGTTTTCCCACATGAAATGTTCAAACAAGGGGTCAGAATAAAATAATACATACTTAGAGACTACTAGGTCTAATTCACACAGAATGATATTTAGTACTCATATTTTTGTATATATTGTAGGTTTTGGGTGACAAAGTGTATTTTTCATTGATTTTTATTTTAAGTTCATGGACAGCATGCTCTGCATTATCTTGAAAATGCATTGAAAATGTAAAAAAGTGTTCTTGGTTTACATTTTTGTTGTTTTAATCAGCTTTAAAAAAAACCCTGATTTGTTTTTGCAGTTATGCTTATAGCCTTCCTTCTTACAAGTCACCTGGGCAAATGATTTTTCTGTTATCTAAACCAGAATAAACAACCAGGGAAAGAATAAACGTTCCAGCAGTGCTCTCCCTTTTTGTGTACTACTAGATCCTGAAACACTTGATTAATTAACTGTGTCTGCAGCTTTCAGATATGGCTCTTGCAATGTTTATCAATAACTCTGTAATATTAGCTCTGCTATGAGGATCTCTGTGGAAGAAAAACATACAAGGCATCCGTTTCACTTCTTTATCAAAAGCACTATTGATTAAAAGATCTCAAACACTGCGGTCTTTCTGGGGTTTGGCCAGCTACATTCATAGGCTTGTTCATATGGTAAGTGAATGGCTAAATATTACTGCAGTGATGCCAAAGCAGTTTCCTCTCCTTGGTGGCTGCTAACTAAAAGTCATCTTCCTAAGACCGGCAGGGTGGCTCTGTCCTGCTGTTCTATGACATTTCTGGGTACTGCCCTGTTGCAGCTAATATTGTTAAGTATTTCCTTCATGCACTCGGCATGGTGATGAAATAAATCCAGCTGAGAAGAAGCACCTGGTAGTATAATTTCCCATGCCTATACTTAAAAATTAAATCAAATTTAACTTCATCTGTTTACTGTTTTCTTAAAAAAAAAGTATGCACGCTACTGAGAAAGACATCAAGTCAATGTATTTTCATAATATGCTTTTTAATGGTGTGGTTTTGTGACAGGATAATTCTAAAGATTAATGTGTACCAGTTTGAAATGTTATTATTAAAGTATATTCTGTGCATTTTCAAATATGTATGAAGTAGCACATATTTGGTTACTTCTATATAATATCTAGCTGCAAAAATACATCAAGAGGGTAAAATATTTAGAGGGGTGTCTAGATTTACACAGTCTGGCAAATTTATGTTGCTGCATACTGTGCATAGCCTCTGTCTGCATTATTTAGACATTTTCTATGTCATAGTCTTCACTGCAATTTCACACACCATGTTATAGTTGTCTAAATTTTGACTTCAATCGACAGGTATCAGAGCTCCATGTAACACTTATTGAAGAAACTGAAGCAAAGGAAAGTTATCATTGTACCAAGAAGTCAAGGACAGAGAAATACTTTACTATTGTGTCAGACCACTGACAGAGTGGCTTGTCAGCTAAACAGCATTTTTCCTGACTTCCCACTGTTTTCATTTGTAAACAGAACAACAAAACGGTTGTAACAGAAAATGAACACTCTCACATCAAAGTGGAGGTAACAGACCATAATGAGCTGCAGTTTCCATCTTCTTTCATTTACAATTTCAGGGTAAACATGCAGCCCAGACAAGTCCTGTGTGTGACATCAAATCTTTGAGTCTTCCTCTGTATGGCTTGTTGCATCATCTGTATGAGACAGAAGAGGACCTAAGTTACTTTCTTTATATCAAGCAGTTTAATACTTCAGGTTTTTAAACACGAACTGTAACATCTATGGCAGTAACCTTAACACCAACCTTCATTCTATAAATTTGATATCCTAAATTCCATCTCTGGTTCCTAAAAGGTGGTGCTATACAAACCTTGTCATTGTCTAAGAAGTCCTGCCCTTTTTCTTGTCAGAAATGGCAGGAGCTATGTAAGGATTGAGCAGCAGAGCACAGAGGGTGACAAACTGGCAGCATTCATTGTCTGTTTTGGTGAACTCCGAGCTGTGAATGGCGGGGCAGAGGAACAGCAAACCACTTTCTGCTGCATCTTCTTCAGAACTGTTGGTCTCCCACAGATAGCCTGGATGGTCAGTCATGGAAGTACCTTCCTAAATAGCTGCACTTGGACATGCAAGACCTTAATTGCAAGACACCTGTCACAGCCAGCTAATTTCTGAAACCTCTGAATTCTCTGTGTAGGTTAGTATTTGTATAGCCAGCAGAATTTTGACTGTACTTAGAAGATGTTTTAAATCTGAAAAGCAACAAGAGGAAATAGGAGGAAGCCCACACTATGATGTCAGGATTGAACCACAGCAGCTGCCAAAATTTATTAAGTCTGACTCATTTGGCCTAAAAATTCCCTGTGAATCTGTATATATGCTCTTATCTGGAGACTTGTAGTCTGAACTTCATTGTGGAGGGGGCTAATACATTATAGCCACCAATCAGATATCCCATCTAGAATCCTGACTGCAGGGATGAAATATCCCATCTGGAAGTTCGAAACGTCTTCTGGAAAGTAACAGGGTGCATCTGAATCAACTGGAAGGAAACCGTAATTCCCTGGTTTTGGGAAGTCTTTTTTAATTTCAAGGGTTTTTTACAAAATAAAGGCCTTAAAACTACTTGTCTATTTTTTAAAAAGAGTGAGTCTTGAACAGTTAGGTTCATATGCATGGTGGCTTCCAAGTGATCCCAGAGCTTAAAGTTCAAGCCCTGAGTTGCCCAGAGAGGTTGTGGAGTCTTTTTGTCTAGAGATATTCAAAACCCGCCTGGACTTGTTCCTGTATAATCTGCTCTAGATGAACCTGCCTTGGCAGGGGCGTTGGAGTAGATGATCTCCAGAGGTCCCTTCCAACACTGACTATTCTGTGATTCTGTGATTCTGTGAGACAGTCATCAAAACTGGCAGTAGATTCTGGAGTTCTCAGCCACCACTGTATTTTGTACCTGCTCTGAGTATCTTTCCACCATCACACACAGATTTTGTAGATTACCTTCCCAAGGAACTTGATTATCAAATTCATAGGGATTGAATACACCTATTTGTGGTGCTGTGAATTATCGTGCTGGGCTGTATCTAATTCTGACACTCTGTGAAATCACTTACCCTACATAAGTTCATGATGAACCAAAATAAAAGCAGAATCCATTCAACAATGTCAGATTATTATATATCAGTGCCATCTCAAGTTATTATATATCAGTGCCATCTCAAGACTGATATATAAAGTCACAGTATTAGGCATGCTCAAGTTATGAGCATACCTAATGGATATAAAAGCAAAATTCACTAGGATGGTGAAGGATTTCCTGCCTCGAAATACAACTCCAGTGCAAACTGTGCCACGGTCAAAGTCCTTGAAAGGTTGGAACTGTCTCATAGCACATAGGGAAATATCACTAACACAAGGGAGAATTGCATTTCAGTGAAGAAAAAACATAAGTGGAAAGGTACAGAATTCCAAAACACTAAAAAACAAAGTCATTAGGCCAAAAGGCTGATGATGTGTTGATGTAACACAAATAAATCCTGAAATGAGTTAAAGTGACATGTTCAATTTCTTTAACACTCAGAATGACAATGTGGTGAAATGACTCATTCACAGTGGCGAATGTTGAATGATAAAAAAACTCTGGTGATGGTGCTTTTTTTTTCTTTTTTTCAAGGGTTACTGTATTTTAATTCAAAAGGATGGAGGTTTCTTTTTTGGTTTTTTTTTTTTGTTTTTTTTACAATATAGGCAGACAAGGTTATCAACCCTAGTGTGAGCAATGCCAGGTCTGAAGTTTGCACCCTGACGTGCAGGTGCTGTGCTTGTTGTCATGATGGAGTTATCATGTATTGATGCTGAAAGAAACTCAGGAACTGAAAACAAGTAAGACTTTTGAAGTAATCTCTACTAATTTTTTCCTTCTAACATGCAAGCTCTCATGAGTGGTTTTCATTTGCTCCTTTTCCAGGTCATTTAGTTTCTTTTCTTAGCCATTATTCATTAAATATTAAATTTAAAGCATTTGATCAGGACACTCACAGCTGGCAATGAGTCAGATCTAAACGTTATATCTTACTGATTTTCTCTGTCGTAATTCCTCTCTTACTGCTAAATGAATTATGGAAGACCACTGTAACGCAGAAAAGACCCTCTCAAACTAAACCGTGAAAAAGTGACATAAATTAATGGGGAAGATATGGCAACAGCAAGGTTCTTATCTCCATTTTAAACCAGTAGCATAAGATGAATTTAAATTCAAATAATTTACACAGGAATAAGCCATTTTTGTCAGAGTTCAGAATCTCGTGCCACCATTTTGTGTTCTAGATTGCTTCTCTTTTCATAGATCTTCCAGTATTTATAGATACAAGAAAAAGCTATGAAAATCTATATCAAATGTAAATGAAACATTCTGAAAACATTTCTTTAAGGTGAACTTCCCCTTTCAGGATCCAAACTGCTGCAGGTTACTACATCTGAGAAACTCAGTTTTTCTAAAGTGCTAAAAATCTCTCATTTTTTGCATCAGATTTTACTGTATTTGACTATAAGCAAGCATTTAATGTATCATTTTCTGTCTCATTGCTCTACTAGGATCAACTTGTAGGTGACCTTTTGCCTCCAGCTCTCCCAGTGCAAGGGAGAGAAATGAGTTGAAATACACATTTCCTGTGTAGCTTTAGGAAATAATAAGGTGCTGGAATCCCCTTGCAACCATGATTTCAGGTAAACTGGACTGACTAGGGAAGCTGTACTGGGACAACAGGTTTTTGCTCCCCCTGGTACACTGCTCAGGTGGAAAGGGGTTCAGAGCTTGGCTTGACAGTGACTTGGGAGCCAGGACTATTAGACATCATGCAATTTAAACAGAACAGCAATGTTCCCATTCTGCTTCTCCTAATAATCAGTACCATAACATACTGACAAAATGTGTGGCAATGATCCACAGCTGCATAAGCTATACACTATTTTGCCCCTTGTACCTATTTTCTAAAAAATTTGCCTCTACTTTTTCATTTCTCTGTACTCTTTTCCTGTATGTCCCATTTTGAATATTCCTTAAGAATAAGGCCAGCTCTTCCTTGGTTCACAGCTAAATTCACCACTGACATAATTCAAACTGATTTTATTGGACTTACTCAAGAACAGATTAAGGCCCAAATCCTGTATTTAAATTAAAGATATTAATGCCATTTAAAAATTTCATATGCACAAAGAAGGATTTTATAGAAGATCTTCCTGTCTTTCCACAATGCAAAAAACCAACAACATAGAATGTTTTTTTGTCTCCATTTTTTTTCCCAGGGGTTGGGATAACAACACTTATTCTCTCTCACCGTAGGCCAGTCTGTCTAAAATGGCCACAGAATTTCCCATTAAGAACATAGATCAAAAATAAAAGGCACACTCCAGAGTTGCCTTTACCTTACCACTCTTTCATTTGACTTTCCTCTTTCCATTGATTGATCTGACTTTTAAGGACAAAGTAGAGTTGTGCACTTTTAAATAGAGATCATTGTTGATCTAATGCAGGCTGTTGAGGCTGTTTCTAGTCTAGTGAAAATACAAAGCTGATAAGGCCATTACACTCAATCTGATACATTCAGCTTAATTGCCATTCATACAGAGAAATAATGCTGACCCAGTCCTAGGGTATTTAGTGCCTATACCTTTGGAGTAGTTCAGTAAGTTCATGGTTCTGCACAACTTTCAGAAACAGTCTCTCCATCAATTAAATTTCCTGCAGCAGGCTGCAACAAGTCAGTCCCTGCCCTAACTAGATATTCCAGCTCAGTTTTAATGTATAATAAATGGAAGGACTGATTTTTATTAATAAAACAAGAGAGTTCTATTTTTTATTATTGGTTCTAACTTATAAGCATGTGGCCATATCAGAATGTACAGGAAATGGCTTCAAGTGCCTAATACTATTATAATTACAGTTATTCATCAGCTATCAAGTGAGAAATATGAGCTGTGTTTCTGTCCATAAAAGTATCTGCTATTGATACACTTCTACAGTACTATTAAGTGAAAACTCAGAGAAAGACCATCAGTGCTAATGTGCAGAATGAAAGAGAAAGCTTTTCAGGTGCCTAACTAGGGACCAAAACATGGAAGGCATTTTAGCAGCTGGAGGGCTGAGCAAATTGGTCTTTACTGCATTTCCTTCTAAGTAAGTAAGTCCTGTATGCCTTTGGATTCCCTCAGAGAAATAATACATTTTAAAGTCAGTGGGCTAATGAACACTCGTACTAATACAGCTGGGGTTTTGCAGACTTTTATCTTGTTTGATTGACTTTTTAATTGACTACTAAAATTTTCTTTTCTGTCTGCCATACATCTGCCATACATCCATTACCTACTCCAGCACAACAAACTGATGGTGAATTGTGGACTCTAAAAACTGAGAGACTGGCATCTTCAGTGAAGTAAAAAACTTTGAATAGTCCTTCTCTAATATTCCTCTAGCCCTGTAGGTGTTTTGATAAGGGCTTCTTTCTCTTTTTTATTAAGACTTATAGGGAGTAATTATCTGGAAGATATTCAGACTTCCAATCAATTTCTAAACCAATGGATTATTAAATGAGTATGAACACAAGCCACAAGTCATGTGATCTTAAGTTTTGTTTCTCTAGTAAAAATGACTAATAAAAAGGGTAAGAAAAAGACATTTTTTCAATACTGTTTGCAGCAATATGAGAATAAGTGGGCTAAAGAAATGTACCTGCCAGTGTATAAATGACACAAATAAGTTTTATAGGGCCAGCTAAGGCAAAAATTGTTATTAGGGATGATGACACTAGCTAAACCTCAGCTGAATCCTAATCATGCTTTCTTAACTTTTGAGGGACATTGTTGCTTGTGTCAGAGGTGAAATTGTCAGGGCTTTCAAAGGTCTAATGTTGGAAATCAATCCTTCTTAAACAGCTGAGAGTCTACTAGTGGAAGTTCAGGCAAGTCATAAACCTCCTTATTAGCACACTGTACTGTACATACTAGATCCTACAACACAATGATTTTACAGAGTTGCATGGCCTCCACCGTATTTTGTCCAGCTCCAGAATGCACATGGGACTGTCTGTAGCCTCAGAGGTTAAGTGTTGACGAAAAAAAACTAAGGCATGTAGAAAATTGTTAACGTGTCCCAGTTTCCAAGTGAAAAACAAATAGAACAAACCAACAAATATATAACTTAATAACCCAGCAATGAAAACCTACTTTAAATAATAGTCAGCACTCCGAAGGATGTGATTCTTCCCCTCTGCTCTGCTCTTGTGAGATCCCACCTGGAATACTATTTCCAGCGCTGAAGCCCTCAACATAAGAAGGATATTGACCAGTTGGAACAAGTCCAGAGGAGGACATGGAGATGATCAGAGGGCTTGAGCACCTCTCCTATGGGAACAGGATAAGAGAATTGGGCTTATTCAGCCAGGAGAAGAGAAGGCTCTGGGGAGACTTTATAGCACCCTTCCAGTAGCTGAAGGAGCCTAGAAGAAATTTGGAGGGGGACTTTTTACAAGGGCTTGTAGTAACAGGACAAGGGGTAACGGGTTTAAATTGAAAGCGGGTAGATTTAGATTGGATATCAGGAAGAAGTTCTTCACAGAGAGGGTGATGAGGCACTGGAACAGGTTGCCCAGAGAAGCTGTGGATGCCCCATCCCTGGATGTCTTCAAGGCCAGGCTGGATGAAGCTTTGAGCAACCTGGTCTAGTGGAGGGTGTCCCTGCCCAAGGCAGGGTGTTGGAACTAGATGATCTTTAAGGTCCCTTCCAACCCAAACCATTCTGTGATTCTATAAAGAATTCGAACAGAAGAGCTGGAGTCATTTGTTTGCCTTCTTATATAAGGCATCATTTTTAATTGCCCAATATAGTAGTGTTAACTATGTAAGTACGAAATTAGATGATTGCTGAAGTGTTCAATTAATTCTGTGAGTTGAAACCTGTAGGTACAGAGTCAACTCTGTAATCACTTTACTAATTATTTTAATGAAAATATAATTGGTTATCAAAATCCATTAATATTTGCATCCACAAGGTCTTCACCCTTTTCCAAATATTCCTTATTTCCAAATTTCATTATTTTGTTTAGAACAGGTTTGACAAGATCTCATGATTACAAATGTTAGTAAAAACTACATATATAAGAAGACACTAAATATTTAGTTTAACCTTAGCAATTAAGCTTCAGTTTTGAGCTGTGGTTTTTATATTTTCATAGTAGCTGCTGTAAGACATACAATTGCATATATAGGACAACACACACATATTCATAAAGTTGTACAGTATCTGGCCTTACACTTTTTAATAGAACATGCATGGAGGAAAAGAGCATTACAATACATTAAATTTATTATTTACCAAAGCAAAATAATATTCACGGAAAATTCAACAATTATTTGATTTTCATTGATACAAAGAGGTCATGTAGATAAATCATGAATACTTCTCTTGGCAAGACCACATACCAGAGATTCAAATGACTTCTAGTTGAGAAGTGTATTTTACATCCACACATTGTAGGAGTTGTTATTATTACTTTTCAAGATTTTGTTATTTCTGTGGACACAATACATGTAGTGTGTGAAAATGTTAAAAAGATATGCAGGTGTAGAGTTCTCAAATTGTCAGGTGGCAAATGTCACTCAGTACATTCTGTGAGTGTAAATCAGGTGAAAAATCAGTATCTGATGGAAATTAAGAACACTAAAACCAATAAACAAGAAACATTTATATACATATTTTCTTAATAGGAGAAAATAATTTCTGTGTAAATGACACCTCACTCTTACTGCTTGCTGTGCTGGGTTCAGTCAGGAAAGGGCTAACTCCCTTTACTCTGGTTGCCAGGGAACTCTGTTGCTGGACAGTAAGTGAAAACATTGATAAGGCCTCAGCTGGTGCTGGGGATGGCTTGTACTGGACTCAAGGTCTTTTGTCCGCTTCGGATACTGTAGCTGACCCAGACTAACCAAGGAAGTATTTCATCCCATAGTACGTCATGTTCCGGTCTCTTTGGGTGGGGAAGAGGGTCCGGTAGCCATTACTCTTCCCTTTTCCCTCTCTCCCTTACTCCCTTGCTCGTCTCTCTGGGCACTTGCTAACCCTCCTGCGTTAGCTGCTTTGCCAGCTCCTGTGCTGGCTCATTCGTGTGGGAGCTGGTGGATTGTTTTGACTTTTCTGGCCGTGTTATCAGTGATAAGGTTTGCTCGGAATCTGTTGCGTAGGCTCCCGGGCTCCGGCCTTCAGGCCGCGGCTCTCGGGCTGCGATCGCTCTCAGGCTGTGGGTCTCGGGCTCTCGGGGTCTGATTTTCATCCCTCAACATCTGGGTGTGCGTTGGTCAGTGGATGGTGGGAAATTGTATCATATTGTATCATATTGTATATATTGTACTGTATGTTTCATTTTCTACTATTTTAATTATTTAGTATTAGTAGTACCTGTATATATTGATTTAGATTTAATTAGTAAATAGTTCTTATCTCAATTTTACGAGCTTCCTTATTTCTTTTTCCTCCGATTCTTCCCCTCCACTGGAGGAGGGGAGGGGGATTTGTGAGAGCGGCTTCGTGGTATTTTGCTAGCCGGAGTTAAACCACGACACTTGCTTACACTGATCAACTCAAATGTAAAATATTGTACCTGCTGAAATTAATAGTAATACGGTTGCATGATTTCAATTGTTTGGTATTTGACCACAAGAATGTTACTATTAGTGTTCAGTGACTTGTTTCCTGCTTCTAAGCCCAAGGAAAAGAAAGCACAATGTTTTTATAAGCAGTCATTTAAAACAAATTATTTCTGTCTTTCACAGGTATTTACATCTGGGTTTTACACATTTTTCATTGTTTTCTTCAACTTTTCTTCCAGATGAGTTTACTGTCATGAATATTTGCTAAAAGTGCATTTTAAGCTGATGCTGCAGGATATGAAAGGCAGACAAATTTTATGTCTTTAATCATTCCTATTAATGCCACCAATTTTCAGTTTTCAGAGGTACAGTCATAGAACTAAAAAATACCCTGTTTCTGTCCATCCATTGAAAACATTTTGTATTCAAAGAAAAATACTTACAACAAAATGCTCTAACAAATAATGATTTCCACAAATTATACTGGGAAATCTTTTTAATATAATAGTCATGTTTGTCAAAACAGTGATTGTGGAAAGAGGTGTGGGGTTTTTTTAAACATAAATGTAACAAAAAATAAAGTATTTTCTTAAATATGAAAAATGATTATTTGACTCTTGGCTTTCCATACTAATTTATGTTAATGCTCTGCCTCAAGTAAGCAGTAACTCATGTTGGAAGATGCATTGGCTGAATTACTGATTTAGAGAATTCATCATACATAATGATAGATTAAGGTAAGAACCAAAACTGCTATGTGCACCTTTGACTGTGCAAGAGAAAGGAACCATCTACTTACTTCATGTTTTAGAATATCTAAGAGTAAAGATGTTCAAGCTTCTCTCAGCTGGATTCATCGAAGGGGAAAAAAAAAAAAAGAAAATAAAAGAAAAAGGAAAAATCAAGTGGATTAGAGACCTTTGTTACCAGAAAACATTTGTTTTCTTATAATCTATTTCTTGTTTCTGCCTGATCAGAAACTGCGTGAACTATAGTCAAAGATTCAATTGTCCCTTTAAGATGGTGGAATATCAAACTTCCAAGCTGAGCATAACAAAGTAATGTACAGTGGGTACAGACAGTCAAGCTGGCATTATGAGAAACCAGCTCAATTCTATAGGATTTGTTAGATCAGGCACAATCCTTAAGATGAGAATTGAAGCTAAAGCAAAATAGCTATATTACCCTGGCCTCGATACTAAGCTAATAAATCCTGGCAAACTCAATTTGGCAAAGAGAAAACCATCTCAGATATCTTGGCATGATCAGTTCTGGAAAGATTTCTTTCTTCAGGCAAAGCACTACACGGTCATGGCAGTTTTCATCTATCCAGTTTTGTGGTACCCTGTCAAATCCTCTTTAGGAGCCATAACCTCTTTAGGAGCCAGATGCAGTGGGTAGTGCGTTGCAAAGCTTCTCGCCTGGCTCCATGGGCACCAGCTCAAATCCACCCTTTGGAATACATACAGTCTGGGATGATGGAGACCAAACAGTACATATACAAGCATCAGTTTTCTGGTTATCAAAATCTTTGACAGTAAAGGCTAATCTCAAAGGACTGAAAGTCATTATATTTTCTTGTAAAGAACCCAGTATTGAATTACTGATCTGTCATCCTTAATAAAGGGTCTGGAAATATATATGGATATCAAAATATAAAAGCTGAAGGGAGCAAAACTTATAATGCATGGTCAAAGAGTGGTAAGAGAGATGCCAGTCAGGTGGGCTATATCCCCTTCCTTTATTTGGGATGCAGAGATAGCTCTTTGCATCAACTCGGCATTTGTGCTCCAACTGAACAAGCACATACTTAAGCCTATCCATGTTCAGCAAAAGGTTAGAGTTCATGTTTAATTATAAACTCTTTAACTGCTTACAGGTGTAATCAGTGTGAATTAAGCATGTGCTTAATTGCTTTGCTGAACAAAACCAGAGTGCTGAACTGGGTCTCATGGAACCCAAGAGAAGTCACTTCAAATAGACTCAACATATTTTCTGTACAACATCAACCTCACTTACTCTCAGCATTAATTCTCTCCTGCAAAATTTACATTTTTCAAAGGCTGACATATGATCTAAAGACCCTAAAAACTTAGGTTTTGCAAACAACATTTTTAGGATCTTCCTCTCTTTTTTGGGTGGTGGTGGTTGTGTTTTGTTTACATGAATCCATCTGCTATAATAGCCCAAGAAATACTTGGCTAATAACTTTCATGTAAGATGTCTGTGCATGTTTATAAATATACTACCAGTGCCAAAGGAAATCTTTGATTTTTTATAATTTTGTTTACAAATTTGTGAGGTTCAGATTTCCACTTTGTATATTCAAGATTTTATCAGCAAACATGAATATCACATGGTATCTATTTTCTTCTAAAGTGGCTTTCTTAGTAAATAATATAAATCTGTGTTCCTGTTCCTCACTGTTTATACAGGCTTGTAGTCTATGGCCTACAGCAGTGTGTTGGGTGTCCATGAAGAGGTTTGGTACTGAGGAGGATGCCAGGTGACCTGTGTGAGAAGAGGCCAGGGCTTTCCCGTGCTGGACATGGCTGATTCCAGCTGATTCCAACAGACCCACTGCAGTGAACAGCTGAGACTCTCAGCCAAGATGGTGGGGCCTCTGGGAAAGCGTATTAGAGAAAGGGGTGGGGAAAATAAATCACAGTGAGAGAGAAGGAAGAAGGTACAAAAATAGTGAGAAAAAGCAGAGGAAACACCAAGGTCAGCGAAGCAGGAGTGGAAGAGGTGTCCCAGGCTCTGGAGAAGAGATTCCCCTGAAGCCCATTCATGACATCATGGTGGAGCAGGTATTTCCCTGCAGCCCATGGGTGGCCACATCCTCACTGCAGCCCATGGACTCCCTCATGTCAGAGCAGGTGGATATTCCCTGAAAGACCTGCTGCCCATAGGGACCCCATACTGGAGCAGTGTGAGGAGGAAGGAGCTACAGAGAGCTGTTCCAAACTGACTGCAGCTCCCCATTCTTCATCTCCCCCATACTGCCAGGAACTAGAAGGGAAGGAGATAGAGGAGATTGGAATGAAGAAGTAAAAGTGAGCCTGAAAAAAGGGGCATAGGTGGGTGTAAGGTATTTCCATTTCTTCTGGGTCTGTTTTGACTGTGACAGTAATTGGCCAGTGATCTCTTTGTTTTTCCTCTTATTTTCTTCCCCCCATCCTCTTGAGGAGAGGGAGTGAGAAAGCAGTTTGGTGGACCTCTGGCAGATGACCAAGGTCAATCCACATCGAACATCTTCATTAGCATTTTAGTAATATCGAGAAAACAATGTAAATATGTCAATTGTATGGTATGACACAAAGGACAGAGAGGGGTGCTTAAGCTATAGGGTGCTATGAAATTGAAAGAACATATGGCTTAGTACTAACCATCAAGTTATTTTGGAAATTAAACAATATAGGTCACCGACAGGGGAGTCATATCAGAACCTTTCCACATGGAAGTACACAGACAAAAGAAGTGGATTAAGATCATGCTGGATCTTGCTGTGATCAGGGAAGTTTTTGTGATGATTCTCACAATCCTGTGTTCATTCTCCTCCTCATTGTTATCATGCCGCTACATAAAATGCCTTACTAAATTTGCCTGGCTGAAGACATCTTATTTATTGCAGCAGCACCTTGATCTCTATGTATTTGTTTGAGTGTATTCTAAGATTGTCAGTTCTCAAACTGAAACACTAATCCGTGAGATTCTGATATGTATTAAGTAATAATATAAGAGATGTAGGGAATGACACAGTCAATTACAGAGCTAACTTATCTCATGCAGTTTAGTCTTTCTTGGATGCAAGTCATGGTTTCAGACAGTTAACCGGTGCCAATGTAGGCCATATTTTCTGCTGGTATATTTTCTTTATTTCTTTATGGTGTGTTTCATAGATAACATAGTAATGTGCATAGACTTTACCTTCATAAAATAGTGTAATACTTTGCTTAGTAATTTTAACAACTTCTGTATATTCATTTTTCCTGCCCTATTAAAAGATCACTTCTGTTTATCACCTTGTGCATGTATGATAAAAATTTGTTATTAGTTTTGGTTTTCACAACTCCAACTAGAGAAATTTTGAGGTTCCTCACAATATTGTCCTTCTTTCCTGGTAGAAAAATTATTTATAATTCCCCAAATGCTGTTTTATTTCCTCTTGTGTAAGCTTGAAATCTTTTTTTCCTCTTATATCTTTCTCCTTCGCTGTTTGATGTGTTCTGCTGTTTCAAAAAATAAAAGCTACAGTTGCATTTTGGTCTATATCTTCTTAATCCCCATTCCCTTTTAAATATGTTCCCCTGAGATGTTGTTTACATGTCTCAGTTCCTTACAGGGTTTCAAAGATTGCTTTAGAGTCAGAAGTTGCTTCAAGCTACAGGGTTTTGATTATATAAAGTTTAATTATGTTGCAGAAAATCACAAGTGAACTAATTCTCCTTTACATCTGTTGGCAGAATTCTCAGTGGAGCCTACAGGAGATTCACCTGCATAAGAAGTGCATGTTTCCTCTTCAGAGACCACACAGAAACCCCATGAAATTGGTAAAGAAGTTCCTGTAAAGTTCATGTGACATTAAACAAGACCTAAGTTTTATAGAAGTTCCTAGGAAGATCTGTACCAAAATGGCTTAAGAGACAATTGAACCTTTTTGGGTTTATATGGATGAAAATCTCATAATCATGTAGGACTGAAACGCCTAGAGTAGAAAATTAAACATGCTGGGAACATTCTCTGGCTCTGAGGTGAAATGGCATGGCATATTATCAAGCATTTTTTCCCCTAAAATAGCATGGCCAAAACCAAACTGGGAATGGTCACTGGCACATGCAATTACCTGGGCAATGCAGCAATTATCTGGGAGATTGTTGTTTGGCACAACCATGCCAGGGACTGTGCTAAAACTTAGAGTGTGGACAATCAGAGACTATTACAAGCTTACACTCTGGAACAGTTTTATTTACTTGTATAGATATTACCAATGAAACACCATGGTTCATCCAGTCCCATCTCTTGTAGTCAGAGATGGCTTCATTGTTTATATTTATTTAAGAAGGATCCACAAATCTTCCAAAAGGACTCTGTTCTCCAAAATACTAAAAGCCACAGAAACATTCCTCAGATAACCCACAAAACCTTTTAAAGTTCTGAAGAGAAAAAATCCTTCATTTTTATGTTTCATGTCACTCTAAAAGAGTTATTTGAGTAACATGATAAAAGTATAAGTTCCTTTCCATTGAACATAATGTAGATCATAGTGTGAGGACGGCAAGCACAGATGTCTCTTTGGCAATGCCGTGGTTTAAGCCCAGCTGGGGAAAAAAGACAACACAGCTGCTCCCTCACTCCTTCTGGTGAGATGGGGAGGAGAAAATAAAAGGAAAGGCCTGTGGGTCAAGACAAGGACAGGGAGGGATCACTCACCCATTATGGTCATGGGCAGAACAGACTTGACACTTATTAATAAAAAAATTAATAAGTTAGCAAACAAATAGGAGTAACATGATGAGAGACAAATCAAAATAGATCTTAAAAAACCTTCCCCCCACTTATCCACCTTCTTCTCACGCTACCTCCTCACCCCCAAGTGGCACAGGGGTACGGGGGATGGCAGTTTCTCAGTCAGTTCAACACAAGTTGTCTTTGCTGCTCCTTCCTCCTCAGGGGGAGGACTCCTCATGCTCTTCCCCTGCTGCTGCTCCCTCCCACGGGAGACAGTCCTCCACAAACCTCCTTGGCATGAGTCACTCACACGGACTGCAGTTTTCTCCTCTAACTACTCCAGTGTGGATCCCTTCCACAGGGTACAGTCATTCAGGAACATGTAGTCATTCCCTACAGTCATTCAGGAACAGCCTGCTCCAGCACAGGCTTACCACGAAGTCACGGGCTGTTCTGGCACAGCCACCTGCTCTGTCGTGGGGCCCTCCCCGGGTTGCAGGAGGCTCTCTGCTCTCTCGTGACCTTACATGGCAGCAGGGCACAGTCTGCCCTCTCATCACCAGCTGCAGGGAAAAGGCTACTTGGGCCACCTCCTCCCTGCCTTTTTCCACGGACCTTGGTGGCTGCCTGATTGTGTCTCTCAAATCCCACTCCTCCCTCCACTGCTGGTTCTCCCCACTCTGGTTCTGCTTCTGCTGCTTCTTCTGTTTTTTTGTTTTCCCCTCTTAAGCATGTTAATTTGCAGAGGTGCTGACTGGCTCAGCCGTGGCCAGAGATGGGTAGGATTTTGGAGCCAGGGGAGCTTTTATTGAAGCTTCTCACAAAAGCCACCCCTGTGGCCCTTCCCCTGCTACCAACCACCACAGAAAAAGGCACAGGCAGATATCTGAAGCTTTAAATAAATTTCATACTAAAACCTTAATATCATAAGCTTATTTTCTGTTTCTTCTCTAATGGAGCCCATCTCCATTACATCATATAGCCTCTGCTATACGGTTTAAAAGCACTATCTTAAATTCTGACATAATACTTTTAAAGCAGAATTTCCACAATAAAACATTTTACTGTCAAAATGTAAATTTCAAGAATGTATTTAATGTGATCCTCATTAACATATCAGTCTTTATTCCAACTTAGATTATATATGGATAAACAAAATAAGCTCTCTGAAGACACAGTCAGTAAATTATTCCTTTTGTGCATTAAACTCTGGTTAATGGAATCTTTAGGAAACTCAAGAAAACTCCATAAATGCTCAGATATTTCATCCAGTAAGTTACACTTTCTAATGCTCAGCTTGCTTTCCTGAAAGCCAGCACATTGTAAAATGGACAGAGAGCAGTTTAGTTGCAGGAACACTGGTTCCTCCTTTATATTAACTTCCCATCTGAATAAAGGGAAGCTTCAGGAGGTTAAATACTTTGCTTCCTTCCAGCCACAGGCGTCAAGAATCTTTGAAGTTACAGCATTTTTCAGTCTGTGATCACCTGAAGACCATTATATCATCCTTTAGAACTTGAAGTATATTCTAAATTCATATACACAGCAAACAGTTTGAACAGATATAGTGGACATCTGGTACACATTTTGAATTCAAGGTGTATTGGGTTTGTGTGCCAAGGTTTTGTTAGTGGGGGTGCTACAGGGGTGGATACTGTGAAAACCTGCTAGAAGCTTCCCTCTATGTCTAATAGAGCCAATGCCAGCCAGCTCAAAGACGGATCCACAACTGGCCAAAGCTGAACCCCTCAGTGATGGTGGTAGTGACTCTGAGATAACATGTTTAAGCGCAGAAAAAAATGCTGTGCAACAGCAGCTGGAAGAGAGTGAGAATATGTGAGACAAATATCTCTTGATTGATTGCAGATATCAAGGTGGGTGCAGAAGGAGGGGGAGGAGGTTCTCCAGTTGCCGGAGCAGAGATTCACCAGCAGCCTGTGGTGTAGATCATGGTGAGGCAGGCTGTGCCCCCACAGACACGAAGATCCAGGGTGGAGTGGAGATCCACCTGCAGCCCCTAGGGGACTCCATGCTGGAACAGGTGGATGCCCAAAGGAGGCTGTGACCCCGTGGAGAGCCTACACTGGAGCAATCTGTTCCTGAAGGACTGCACTCTGTGGAAAGGACTTGTGGAAAAGATGCATGCTGGAGCATTTTATGAAGAACTGGAAAGGACCAATGTTGGACATGTTCATGGAGAACTGTCTCCTGTGGGAAGGACCCCTGGAGCAGAGGGAGAGTATGAGGAGGAAGGAGCAACAGAGATGTGTGATGAACTGATTATAACCCCCATCCTCCATTCCCCTGTGCTGTATGGGGTGGGGGGGAAGAGAAAATCAGAAGCAAAGTTGAGCCCAGGAAAAAGGGAGCCCTGGGCAGAAGGTTTTTTAAGATCTGGTTTTATTTCTCATTATCCTACTCTGATCTGATTAGTAATAAATTGAACTAATTTCCCTAAGTCAAGTTGTTTTGCCCATGATGGTAATTTCTTAGTGATCTATCCTTATCTCAGCCCTTGAGTCTTTCATTGTAATTTTCTCCCCCCTTGTCCAATAGAGAAGGAGGAGTGATAGAGCAGATTTGTGGGCACCTAGTGTCCAGCCAAGGTCAATCCACCACACAAGTATATATGAAGTTTTTGTAACTATTTTTAATGTAATCATTTATTATATTTAATCAAATACAAAATAGATAGGAGCTAAGATATGCAACTTTTCTACTCTTAGTGTGTTTCTAGACATTAGCATTTTAAAGAAATATATGTAATATTTTTTCCTAATTAAAGTATACACTTTTTTTCTATAGTCCCTTCAGCAGGATTAAAAAGTTTTTGAGAGAAAACAATCTGCATTTAAGTCTTCTATGAGAAAAGAAGAAATATTAGCTCTATATCTTTGACTGCATCTGTTCTGCTCTCTTTGTATGTTGTGTAAAGAACTTCTGTTGCATGCTAAAATTCACAGGCCTTAACTGTCTAATGATCACCCTTTAAATCTTACAGCATTGACTGCAGTGACTTACACAGAATCAATATACATATTTTTCAATATTTAAAGGAGCTCTTTTTCCTTAAAACTGCAAATTATCTGAAGGATAAACTAAACTTTGTGAGGTATCTGGAAGGAAACTCTCCAAATGCTAACTTAATGCCCCAAAATATCATGGGCTTTTTGTAACATCCATTCCATTTTCTAGTATTTGACATTGTCCACTGAGGAAAACATAGAGCAGAATACATGAAGCCTTTTCTATAAACAAAAACATTCCCCCCTCCCCCCCCCAAACCCCCAACCAATAAACAAACAAACAAACAAACCCCGAAACACCAAAACTCAAAGAGAATAAAGCTAAATTTATTGTGTTTATAAAAGTGAAGGCATGAACCAATTTTGGGAAGTTTTTGCATAATGAGGAATCTTATTGCTAATATTGCATCAAGTCTGATAGAGACCCTTTACCTTTTTGTCTTTCAAAGAGTTATCAGTCACTCTCAAGATGAATGCCAGCTGCATGGCTTCAAAATAAATAACTTAGATTTCCAAAACAGAAGACACTATACCCAGTTCAATCTAAGTAATTATTTTTCCTGCCAAAATGAAACATTAATATTTGTAGGAGCTTTCTAAATCTCCTTCCCAAAGAAAACATTTGGGTTTTGTACTCTTTGCTTATATCATGATGTTATAGTAGTACATATTTCTAAGTCTCTGAATGGTTCTGTCATATAAAGTGTTTATCAGCTTCAGAATTTGAATATGTATATAGTATGTTCTACAGAATGACATTATTTACTGATACTCTTCGTGGTTTGTTGGAACTAATATTTTCCCTTGAAAGAGACCGCCACAGTCAACACTGGATCTTAGAAAACAATCATTGTGGTAGTAGATTAAAAAAAAAAAAAAAGATAATTAAAATAGAGTAACTTTCTAATGACTGTTTGACAACACCAAATTAATGGTTTAATAATGACCTCACTGACATTTTAAAATATATTTATAAAATCATGTCACATAAACTTTTTCTTTTCAGCTAAGACATTTTGTTCCCTTGCACTGGAATAATTATCATAAATAATCCCAAGATTATCTTTATTTGTGCATACATATGATGTGAATTAAGTAAAACTTTGAACATGTTGGTCTAATTAATAATCCCACTAAAGAATTAATCTCCTCATGCTCCCTGTGTAGTCTGTTGGCAACTGAGGGTGCAACAACCCATGACCAAAAGTGGATGCCTTTCTCTTCTCACTGAAAATGGACGGAACTTAGGGCAACTTCTCCCTGATCATGGGCACATTAAGTCTAAAGTTAGGTGAGGCTAAAATACAACAGCCTGTGTGGAACATCCTCATGTATCTGACTCTCAACAATGGCCTCTTGTCTTAGGTTTTAAGTCCTTTGCAAGAGTAACTGTACATTAATAGAAAGCACATTTTGAGGCTTCTAAGCATTTTTGCATTGTAAAATATTACTTGAAAAATGAGAAATTTCTATGGGAAGAACCATGATTCAAGAAGGAATGATCAGGGGACCTAGGTACAGAAAGTCAATTCAGGTGGTGTTCGATCACTAGCAGCTTCTGTAAAGTCCATTCTAAAATAATCTAATGTTTCAATTTCCTCACTGAATCATTATTTTATGGTCTCTCATAATGACAGCTACAGTAAATATAATAACAGTTATTACTGTTAATCATAATTAAACCCTTAAGTCTAGGAAGTTTATTCTGGGCCTACTTCTGATAACCTATCAATAGTAAGTGCACATCCTTAAGTCTTTACATTCCAATCACATGTTTGCATCAACTTACTTAAATCTTGTTTTATAAGTCTTTCATGTACCAGAATAAACCCTCAGAAGTTTATTTAAATCCTCTTATTTTAATTCATTTTATAGAATCATGGAATAGTTTAGGTTCTAATAGACCTTAAGATCATTGAGTCCAACCATTAACCTAACACTGCCAAGTCCACCACTAAACTATGTTTCTAAGCACCTTGTACATGTGTCTCAAGCACCTCATCCACATGTCTCTTAAATACCTCCAGGGATAGTGACTCAGTCACCTCTCTGGGCAGCCTGTTCCAACTCTACTTGCTTTATATTTCAGTCTTCAGGTAAGCCAGTATCTAGAAGAAACCTTTTCATGATGATGTTGACAATTAAGAGCCAAAGTACACACAGATATACAGCTCTGGAAAACTCTTAATGAAATCCCTCACTAGACAGGTATCAGTCCTAATATCTTCAATCATGCTTGACTACCTTTTTAGTGAAAAAATTTTCCCTAATACACAATCTAAAGCCCCCCTGGTACAATTTGAGGCTGTCTTCTCTCAGACTATCACTTGCTATTTTGGAGAAGAGACTGACACCTACCTCTCTACAGCCTCCCTTCATATAGCTGTAGAGAGGTCTCCCCTGAACCTCTTTTCTCCAGGTTAGACAACCCCAGTTCCCTCAGACCCTTCTCATAAGACTTGTGCTCCAGACCCTTCACCCGCTTCATTGCCCTTCTCTGGACACACTCCAGCACCTCAATGCCTTTCTTGTAGTGAGGAGCCCAAAACTGAACACAGGATTTGAGATGTGAGTTCACCAGTGACATGTACAGTCACTTCCCTAGTCCTGCTGACCACACTGTTTCTGATACAAGTCAGGATGCTACTGGCCTTCCTGGCCAACTGGACACATTGCTGGCTCATATTGAGGTGGCTGTTGACCAACATCCCCAGGTCTTTTTCTGCTGGGCAGCCATGCATCCCCAAGCTTGCAGTACTGCATGGGGTTGTTGTGATTCAAGTACAGGACCTGGCAGTTGACTGTGTGGAACCCTATACAATACAACCCATCAAGCCAGCCAGTCCAGGTCCCTCTGTATAGCTTTCCTAACACACAGTGCTACTTCAGTAGCACAGTGCTTCTCCTTCCTTCATTGTTCCTTCTGAAGTTTATAGCCATCCATTGCAGCACTCCATGTGTGAAAGTCATTCCACCATGTTTCTTTGATGAAAACTATATCACAGCTTTCCTGCTGTGCAATGGCTTCCAGCTCCTCCTCTTTGTTGCCCATCCTGCATTGATGTAGATGCACTTCACTTGGGCTACTGATCCTGCCACCTTTCTGGGGGGAGAAGTCTTAATTCCTACACGACAGTTTTCAAGCACTTCCATAGCTTTTAAAATCAGAATAACCCTTGCATCTTTTCTGCTGCATGGATCTGCATCTCCTGCCTCCACTGAGACAGAAGACCAAGGGACCTCACTACCCCACCATCCCTCAAATATTAGCATGCTGCCTCCAAGCAGAGCTCTAGCAAGCTTGCTCTAAGCTTAGCTCTAAGCAAGGGTTTTATCCCTTTCCCCCTTCAAATCTAGTATAAAGCTCTTTCAGCGAGCCCTGCCAACTCCTGTGCAAAGATCCTTTTCCCCCTTCGAGACAGATGTACCCTGTCCGCTGCCAGCAGACCTGGTGTTGTGTAAACTAACCCATCAGCAAATAACTTAAATTCTGCCAGGGATACCAGGCTTGGAGCCAAGTATTGATCTCCTGGATCTTCCTGTTTCTTCCTTCATCATTGCCTGCAACTGGAAGGATAGAGGAGAACACTGCTTATGCTCCTGATCCCTTAAGCAGTCACCCAAAGGTCCTGAAGTCCCTCTTGATTGTCCTCAGATTTCTTATTGCAACTTCATCACTGCCTACCTGAAAAATCAACTATGGATACTAATCTGAGGCCCATACCAGGGTAGGAAGTTTTCTTCTCACATCTTTAAACTGAGCTGCTGGATAAGTCCTCTGGAAATATGAGCTGATTCTGATCTTTTGGGTAATTAATCCCATATATTATAAAAAGTCCCACTGTGGCAAAAGTAGAGTCAGGGACAGAACTGGATATTATGTCTATTTTGAGGAACCAGGCTTCTTAGTTCCTCTGGATAAACACAACAGCTGTGATGCTCCAACTCTATGGTGCAACAAATGCAGTGATGGTATCATTCCCTCTTTCACCAACCTCATGTCAAGATCTCAGCTAGAGCAAAATCCATATACGAGGGTCAGAAAGGGCTTCAACAGTTCTCCAGTCATGCTGCTTGAGGGACTAGGTCTGTGGTGTGTTCTATGGCACAGTCAGCCATGCTATAAATCACATAGTTCAGACTATCCGGTGACTAAACCTTTATTATGCCTGAATAGAAAGAACTAGAAGGTGCCTTGTAGGGGACACTAGAAGTCCATCTGCTCTCCTAGAACAGAATTGTGTTACAAGTGAAATATAATATTCCTAATTTCTTGGGCACCACAGCTTCCAAATATAGCCCAATATATTCATAGTCTGAACTCAGAAATATCGGTAGCTTGGAGTCTCTTTGGAGATACATATATATACATATCTATATATACAAAAATCACTGACTTAATTTCATGATACTTCCCACTGAGGCAAGCCCATATCTCCTTTTCTTTCATCTGTATTTTTATTTAGATTAGCTATTTGTAATTCTGTATTTCAAAGCTTCAATTTAAAGTTTATTATGTCTCCATTATTAATTTGATACTGAGTTAATTATAAAGATAATGTAAAAAAGCCCTTTAATTTCCAAAGAGGCTTTTCTACTTTATTAACTATATCCGAAATGAGACTGATGGAATGTAGAAGGGTTTTTTTTAAATACTCTGAGTTGTGCAGTTTAATTTGGAAATATAAGCTTAATTAAACTTGAAAAAAACAACTAAAATTAAGTGGAATTAGTAATGAATTTTACTGTAATGGAATTGCTTGCCCATCACCTGAGTGAATGTACAGATTTTTTAACATAAGTGATTCCACTGATGAAATTTTTATGAATGTCCAAGAAGCTGAGAATAACTTCTTGGAAATCTAGAGCTGCCTTCAATAGTTTACGTCACTAAGTATGAATAGCAATTATCTGCCTCAAATGCATTGCTCACTAAGGAGTTTTCCACATGGTAATTCAATGGGCAAATCTTTGTGTTTTACTAATGTCTTACGTGTTTTCCAGCTTCTGCATAAATACCAGAAGTTAAACTAAATAGGCTTCTAGAAAGTGAAAATTCAATTTCCAAGGAGAATTGTTCTCCAAGATTTTTAATGTCTAAAGAGTACATTTGGAAACAATGGCTGCTAGTAATTGCACTCAATAATTCATAAATCAGTAAATTCACATGCACACACATAAAACCCCTTTTCCTTACATGAGTCATTAGTACAGAAGTATCATGTCCACTGACTGTTTATAGTTTGAAAGCTTATTTGATGTTCCCTTTGGGAAGACATGTGTAATTTTTATTCAAATATTTTCCACTATGGCACAGAATTTCAGCTTATTGTGAGTGCTGCGTTACTTCAGTGTGAGCTAGAAAACAAACATATGGTTCAGTTTCCAACTTATACATACTTGCGATTAGCAGAGGACAAAAATAAATTTCTTCAGTGTCACAGCATCTCAGTCACGTTTGGAAAGTTTCCAAAAATGAGACTCCTGAAATATGTTTGCTTCATGATAAAAACAAAATATTTTTTTCTTTCTTCCCCTACTCTTAATGGGACTAAATGCAGATTTGAAAGAATGGTATTCCATACATATATAGTAAAAAGACAAAAATTGGACTAAATGATATAAGATGGGTCTGTACCATGGGAAAAAATTGATAAAACACATCATCATACTAAAATAACAAACTTATAAATGCCTAACAAAAAAAACATGGCAAACCTTTCAGTGGATTGTTTTCTATTCTGTTCTTTCCCTAAATTAGAATAATGAATGGTCTTGTTTGTCTTGCTCTATAATGTTCAGGAAGTCTGTGATAAAGGGAACAGGTAGCCTGACTGAACTGGGTGCTTAAAAGCCAACAGAAGTTTCCCAGCATTTCCAAAAATAAGCTTACAATACATGTCTGTTGTATAGGAAACTGTGATTAGTTTCAGTTCTTTGCATCTGAAAATACTGATCTCATTTCTTTATTCCTGTTCCTCCATCTCCATCAACTGACTTAGAACAATCTCTCTGAATTACTGAGGTGGTATTAATATTTCTTTGAGCTCCTTAGGACTATTATTGTTAGAAGTCTGCATAATATAAAGTGTTGTATTGACAAAGCACTAACACAGGTTTAGCTGAACACCTGCCCAAAGTAATAACCATCTTCCTCCTTTTAATGTAGTCTCTTGGCTGATATTTTTTTTTCTATGCAAGCAATTGTATTTCTTCTTGACATCAAGCATATGCCATTCAGAGCCTTGACAGGCTGGAGAGGTAGGCTTGTGCCAACCTCATGCAGTTCAACAAGGCCAAGTGCAAGGTCCTGCACCTGGGTCGGGGCAATTCCAAGAACAAGTACAGGCTGGGTGGAGAATGAATCAAAAGCAGCCCTGAGGAGAAGGATTTGGGGGTAACAGTGGATGGAAAGCTGGACATGAGCCGACAGTGTGTGCTGAGAGCCCAGAAAGCCAACTGTATCCTGAGAAACGTGGCCTGCAGACTGAGGGAGGTGATTCTCCTCCTCCGGAGGAGGGCCACAAAGGTGATCAGAGGTCTGGAGCACCTCTCCTGTGGGGACAGGCTGAGAGAATTCAGCTTGTTCAGCCTGGAGAAAAGCCTTCAGGAGTACCTGAAAGGGCCTACAAGAAAGCCAGAAGGGGACTTTTTACAAGGGCCTGTAGTGACAGGGCAAGGGGTAACTGGTTTAAATTGAAGGAGGGTTGATTTAGATTAGATGTAAGGAAGAAATTCTTCACTGTGAGGTTGGTGAGGCACTGGGACAGGTTGCCCAGAGTAGCTGTGGATGCCCCATCCCTGGAAGTGTTCAAGGCCAGGCTGGATGAGGCTTTGAGCAACCTGGTCTAGTGGAGGGTGTCCCTGCCCATGGCAGGGAGTTGGAAGTAGATGATCTTTAAGGTCCCTTTCAACCCAAATCATACCGTGATGATTCTATGATTCATATGCATAGACATAAGTCGAGTAAACCAGAGTCCAAACCTGTGGTATGAACACCAGGAGAGATTTAGCAGTGAATGAAGCAGAATCAGATCCTCAAAACAAGATTTTGATACTTAGTCTGTTATAGACGACATACTGGTGCAATGAGATCTGTTGAGTTCAGAGAAATGACTCATGATATATAGACCTATTCATCACACTGTATCATCTTCACTATAAAATGTGATGAAGGTGAAATTGACTGTTTAGCCGCTAATCATCACAGAACTGACATTTCATTATTTGCCATCACAACCATCTCAAAAAAATGCTGTGTAGTTTACATGATTCAGAAATGTACAGGGTTTTTTTCTTTTTTCCCCCATTAATTTATAAGCATTTCTAATTGTGCTTGCTTGAAGAGTTCCTTATTATTCAGTAATCCGAATAAAACCAGAGTTGACATCCAGGAATATTATTTAAAAAAAAAAAACCAAAACCTGTTGTCATTATTCTGGAAACATCTGGCCTTGTCTTGATAAATTGCTAGTATTTCCAAGAGTGCTGGAAGTTCTTGTCCTCCCAGAAGCTGAAAAAAATTTCCAGATAATTTTCATGCTATTGTTTTCTTGCTATTATTTTCTTTTTTTAATTGCATATCAACTTGCACATTCTTCTCAGTGGAAATCAAGGTGTTCATTTAGGCTAGAAATCCCTATTCTTTTCTAACAGAACCACACTTCTCAAAGCAAACAGTGAACTTCAACACAGTGGTGGTAAGTTTTTTGTCTCTATTTTGATTTTATAAAAACCGTGGTACAAATTCTTGTTTGATGAAAGAAAGGGAGTTTATCATTAGGAATTATCTAAGTGGTGTAGTACAAGGTATTGCAACAGTTATTCTTGTCTGTTGTAAGAAAGGTGGTTGATTATTGAGAGTAATATGAGTACTAGGTCCATCAGTTAGTTATATTAATTATAAACCATATTAGATTTGTGGCATAACGGGGTCAACTTAAAATCTTTTTTTAATTATAAACTTTCTTCACCACCTATTTTTTATAGTACAATTGTAGAGATGACATTCAGATTTTGGCAACATTAGCCATTGTCCTGGAGTAACAGGTAATTTGCACACTTTGGTATATTATAGCACATTCAGGAATGACTATTGCATTTGTGTTTTTCCATTTGTTGCACATAACTTCCTCATGTTTGCATTTTCAAGGACATTCTTCATGTTTGACCTCTGTTTATAAATGTTTGGGGTTTTTTTATTCCAAAATGTAGATTTCAGAGAAGATAAAGAAACACAAGGAAAAGGGGGAAAAAAACCACAAAACAAAACAACAGCAACAAAAAACTCAAACTCTGAACGTTATAGTATTCATGTCATTATAAAAGGAGAAATTAGAAAACTTTTTTTTCCTTGTTCATAAAGCTATCAGTAAATAATGAAATTGATCAGTGAAGTGGCCCTTGTTGACAAAGGTTTCCCAAATATTCTTAGCAAAAAGTAGCTGTACATTGGAGGTCTATATAATAAAAATACAAGCAGTTGGCAATATTTGCTCTGAGACTGGAAACTTTGAAAAGATCTCCCCATGCAATTCATGTTTATTTGAATCTTTGTCAACCTGCCAAATCCACATGAAGTAGGGCAAATACTACATTTTTTCATAATCCTATATACTCCTTTGTAATACACAAGCAGTGAGACTCTACAACCTACTCAAAACCTAATCATGCACTCATCTTTCTTTGGGCTTCCTGTTATTGGATGCTATGGAAATGAAAAGTAGGTACAAACAATTAAGGATAAGATTTGGCATAAAATATAATGTTTACATTTATGCTACAAACATAACATAAGCTTCCATCAGAACCCATAGAGATCAAGCTAATACCATTAGTGGAGACAAGAGGGTGATTCAAGTCCAAAAGCAGTTGTGCATGGCATGCTTCATTTTGTTAAGCACGTGTATTTATTGCCCTTTGAGACTCTTTGAAACATCTTCCCTAGTCTCCAGCTTCTGATGAGAGAAAGCATGATTCTTCCTCAAGTCATCTGTCATACCTTCTAGTCTTGTGGGGATTACTCAGGTATCCTAAAACTTTTCCACTGACACTAGATTCCTGTTTAGGTACCTGAATCTTCTCTCTATTGGCTATAAGAGGAAAGCTAGGTAGTTGACATACATGTACAGACACACAAATTTAGGTTATTTAATCTTGATTACTTAACTCCTTATTATAGAGGTCCCAGACAATAAGAAACTTCAAAATCTTTTTATTAGACAAACAGAAGAGTCAGGCTTACTACATGGCAGAATTATAGAGCTAATCCTTATGAAGGCTATTTCTAGGCAGATGAAGGAAAAAAACAGTGACTGGGTATAGCCAGCATCTGTTTCTCAAGCGCAAATGTTGTTTTCCTTGCTCTGAATAAATGAGTGTCTCTGTGGTTGAAGGGAATGCAGCAGACTACATCAACCTGTATCAAGGTTTCAAAGTTTCCATATGGTCTTCCACAGAGTCCTGGTAGCCAAGGGGCTGATACTATTTAACAAAAGTGACAGTGACCTTGATGAGGATTCACATTCATTAGGTTCTTGGATGACTTCAAATTGTCTGTTATGGTTGATATGCTGGAGAGCTGAACTGTTCTTGTTGAGGAACCTCATCAAGTTGAGAAAATGAGCTAATAATAATCTCATTAAGTTCAATAAACACAAACACCAAGTCTTGTACTTGGGATGCAACAAGTCCATCATCAGGCCAGGTAGGGACAGACTGGCTGGGTAGCATGTCTTTTAGAAAGGATCTGAGATCCTTTCTAAGGATCCTTTCTACAAGGATCTCAGATAAATACCTTTCCAGCAATGAAGACTAAATACCTCTTGGGCTATATTAGCAGGAGTTTAGTTAGCAGACTGAGGCCAATAGTTACTCTTCTCGTTCAGTACTGAATTCAGTGTGTGCATCTGGAGTACTGTATCTGGTTTTGAAACGTTGGTAAAAGAGAGATATCAACAGTGTCTAGTGGAGAATGATGGTTAAAAAGGCTGCAGAACATGACACATCAGGAGAAGAAAAAGAAACTTTGTTTTCTTAGCACAGAGAAAACAAAGGTGACTAAGGAGGAGCCTAATTTCAGTCTTCATTACTGTGAGTGGAGTTATAGAGAAGACAGAGACAGTTTTCTCTCTTGGATGTGTATGGAGAAAGATCAAGAGCTAGTAGCCACAGTCAACAGGAAGAAAAATTTTAATTGGACATATTGTTTACTGTGACAGGGTCAAGTACTGGAAGAGGCTGCCCAGAGAGTCAGTGGAATCTTCCTCCCTGATGATTTCCAAAATTCAACTGGTC
Organism: Rhynochetos jubatus; assembly: GCA_027574665.1. NCBI lineage: Eukaryota > Metazoa > Chordata > Aves > Eurypygiformes > Rhynochetidae > Rhynochetos > Rhynochetos jubatus. The sequence continues at coordinate 25,154,845 of CM050652.1, read as the reverse complement.
AACACCCTGGACTGTACTGCTTTGAGCAGGAGGTTGAATAGACCTGAATCACTTGTCCTCATGCAGTTTCCACCTTACAGTAAAAATGAAAATAACTGGCCATCCTTTTCACTGAAAATACACACCAAAACCATTTTATACTATTCTTCCTCTCCCTTCCAATATATTTTTACCTATTTCAAAGCTGAATCACTTGACTTGCTGTCCAGTGATGAAGTAGACACATGCATTCACAAATCCTGATCAGATACCAAATGCCAATTTTTAGTACGCCCTCCACAAGTCCAAATGCAGCCCCTGACTTACAGAATAGACACTGAAGAATCAGCCAGGAGGAAACAAGAAAAGAATCTTTAATCAAAATTATAATCTGCTCTCAAGCAAAAAGTGTAAATTGATTTCCAAACCTCCTCAAATAATTTCATGTGGAAAAGAAAGAGAATGATGTTTTAATTTTTTTTTTTGAACTTCTAAAAAATGTCAGACAACAGATTTATTCTCTTTGTGTCCTTTTTATTTTATTTTATTCCTTTTTGGAGTGGAGAGATTTAATTTACGGAAGAGTGAAAGCAAATGAATAGTGAGACTTATCTGTAATACCACCAAGCTAACACTGTAACATGCTTCTGAGGGTTTTCAAGACAACTATTTTGCCTTGTTTGATTGTATTATGACATTAGTATTCAGCCCACATTGGAAGAAAGCAGAAAGGGCCATGTTACAGTTTCCATTGTGCTTGTTTGTGAATTGAAGCGTAAGCTGACAACCTGTAGTAGAATCGAGGAATGAAAAGCACAGTTCATAAACCTGCTTTTCTCACATAAGAATATAAATGCTTGAGGCATATTTTACTCAATAGGACATTTTACTCTAGTTCTACCTTCAAGCAAAAGACAACATAATTTTATTTGCTATTTTAAGTATTACATTAATACTGGAGCAAGTAGTGATTTTATAGTCATAACACTGGATGAAGAAGAGCACAAACAGATGCATATAGTGTTACAAATAACATACCTCCGACAGTTACAGTTGAAATAAGAGAATCCAGCATAGCCAGTAAATATAGTTGGATGTAAAAGGTGGAAGTTCAAATACTGCTTCTTTCAGATTTAGATTGGAGATTTGAACTTGAATGTTCCTGGATAACTGTCATAATCACCTGATCACTTTTGAACACTTTTTCCTTCGCACTTAGATTTTTGTAGTATTTTCCATCAGATACAAGTGGAAGAGTATGATTTGTTCAGTTCTAAAGTTTAATGACAGATCTCCATGCCTGAACATAAGGCCTTTATTTGATGCTAGTGAACAGGTTTTGTCTTCTGAAGATTGTAGTTGAAATATAATTCAGATATCTCCATCAATCCATCTGTTTTATTTCTTGGTATCTCACACTGAAGTCAGAACTGGTATCCCCTTTGAGAGCAATACACTTAATTTCTGATCTCAGCACAAGGCACTGACTAATTACCTGGTTAATTACCTCAACATCATCATGTTGTTAATGTAGCACAACTTCCTCATGCTGTGTTCCAAGGCAAATGACAGAGGTGAGCAAGCAATACGTCATTACAGTACAATGGCTTCAAGACCTTCATATTTTGAAGCTCCAAGTTCTTCAGTCCAGAAGCACTCTATCATTTGGATCCCAATGTTCACCTTCACTGGCCTGAGATCAGTGCAAGGGATACAGTATGAGTTTGCTTGAGGCTTACAAATCATTTGGCTGCAGTTCCCATGCCAAAACAATGCCCTATGCCTGCAGGAAGGCTGTGCTGGAAACTGGGCTGTTGGGCAGCACAAGCCCAGAGCAATGGTAAACTGTTATACTATCTGAGCATCTGAAATGGTTCATGTCTGAGTCTCTCTCTTTTTTAACACACTTTTAGATTTTTTTTTAGATTTTGAAGATTAAAATATATTAAGTAACTGTATATTAAGTAACAGCACATGTCTCAGAATATTACTAGGAAAATATTTGCTTTTCAATACTCACTGGCTTGAAATAAAGAATTTCTGAAGTTCTGCTTCACAGTCTGTGTATGCAGAAAAGATGGTATTATCAGTCTGGCACGTAGGCAAATGCCAATGTGCTACTGATACAACAATCTTGCTGCTAGAGCAAGAGATTCCAGTATATTTTTTCTGATATAATCAAAATTGTTTATTTTTGGTAGTTCTTTAGAACAATGTTTTTAGGGACAATAATATATTTTTTTTAAGGCAACTGGTAGCTAGTTTGCTTGGTAGTCATAGTAGGTTTTATCATGCTGATGAGTTCTTGCACATTCTGCCTTATGCTGAAAACTTATATAGAGAAAATTTTAAATTCTAATTTCTTTGTTGGGATTTTTCTCTGGATATTTTTCCATAGTAGCTCCACAGAGATCTATTCAAATTTTGTAGCTTCTATATTGAAATATCTCATAAGGCAGGGGTAGACTGACAACATAGTGATCTTCAGTTCAGTTCATGAATCAACTTATGTACTTGACTTCCACTTAATTGTCTTTACCCCAAATAATGACCAGCTGAGCAATCTCCCACCTCTATGGACATTTGACTTTCCACCAATAACATGTCCTGTGTCATTGTATTTGTGCAGTTCTGCATATCTTTTACAACCATAGTCCTGAAAGCACCAAAGCATTTAGATAACTCAGGTCCTTTGAGATTTCCACATTTGCAATCCCTGCACCTGTTCTTCTTTCTAAGAATACCTGTCACCCAAATGCTCTCCAGTTATTTGTGTAGCCCACTGGTTCCTCCATTTCTCTCAGGTTGTGAGAAACTTGGCTTCATGTCCATACTAGACCCACCTTCATGTCTATCTGGCTTTTTATTAATTTAAAACAGGGATTGGAAATAGTCTTTTATAATAAGAATGCCCTAACCATTGCTTCATTAGAGTTTCTGGAACAGCTTGCTCTCAGTGTTTCTCAGTGTCGTGATACTACTCAATTTGCCATAACTTAAATATTTACCAAGGCAGGAAAATACTGCAATTCAGTAGTGATTATACATCCATGTGAAATAATAAAATTAAATTCCATGCTCCAAATCAATATTTATATTTTTGTACAGGTGGGCCACATTCAGAACAAGAGAATGAGAAATGCTGCAGTTTCACAGGAGACTGGTAGGCTACTGGAGCCTACTTCTTGCCCAAATTCAGTTAAAGAAAGATTTGTGCAAGGGTCACCCATATTTCAGGTACTTCAGGACCACTTTGGTATTAGGAAAGCTGGGACATAACTGCTTCCTCCATTATATTTGCTATGAGTGCAGTCACCGAGTTTTAGAATATTCACCTTTGTCAAACCTGAGTGGAGACAAGCATGTCTCTCCAGCCTGCTACAGGACTGATAGTTCCATTCTCCTGTCTCCTAGGAATTTCTTACTCATTGCGTTTGGAGGCAATTATGCCTCCAAACATAATTGGCAGCACATATTATTACCAAAAAACCAAACCAATATGCAAAAAAAAAAATGTCAACAGGATATCAGTTGGAATACACAACTTTAAGTAAACAATCACTTGAAATAATAACAATCTTAATAGTAATAATATATCACTATTCAAAGTATTCAGCTCTCAAAGATTTTCTTGTAAGAAAACATTTATTCTGTTACTGAAGCAACTGACATTTAAGTCAGGTGTATAAATGTGTCTTTTCTTTTACAAATCAGTACAATAGCAATATGAACAGTGAAATTCTTAACTATCTGCATTATTAAAACAGAACCAGCCAAATCACAGATCAATTGGCACCTGAGGAAAAGGGGTGATGACATTCAGATGTGTGATCTGCAGTGTGTCTACTGCTTATCTGCAACCATTTTATATAAACTGACAGGTAGATTTATAAATTGTTAGAGCAAAGCTAGAACCTGAAAAAGAAGGAACTTGTTTCTGATAATAAAACCTTTGCAAGCAGCCAAGAAAAAGTATGGCTCACTTTCCATCAAGAGGTTGCATATGATGTACAAGACAGAGAGACTTGCATACAGTTTTTGCAAAGAACAGAAGAGTTGTGTTCTTCCCCTTTGTGCTGTGTACTGATGTGTTGCTTTAAGAACTGGACCAGAAGCTGGCTTAAACTGTAGTTATGCAGAAAAAAGTGACCAATGCCACTTGAAAGAAAGTAATACATATTTAAAGACAGAAAATTTAGAAAAGCCTAATTGATTGTCAGGTGTCAATACCTTTTCTATTATGAGAGTACAAATGAAGGTAAAATCATGAATGTCTTCTGAAATGTTCGAAGATAGTCATGTTTTTCAGCTTTGGCAAAGTTTAATTGGTAGCAAAGTTATTTAGCATTATTCTGTTCTATTTTATTAAGACTAGAATAGCTAAAAATGACTAGGGTCTCATTGGCTTGCAGAGATATAGTATGAAAGAGTTGTTAAATAAGGAAGTAGCTGGTCACCTCATCTATGCAGCCAGTACACACTTGAGGCCAGATCACCTACCTCTGCATTTTGGACTACATTCTAATTTTACATTCTAATTCAAAATAAATCAAAAGATTTTGTGAGTACAGTCAGGTCTACTGTGGTCCCAAAGGGGACTGGCTCACACTTAATGCTATATCCTTATTGACAGTACAGGTGAAACCAACTCAAGCCATGTGACTTTGTGACTCTGAGTAAAGACACTGCTAGCATTACAGTTTTAAAAATTAGGAAAAATTAAACCAAATTTACTTTTAAGACTGGTCTATACAAAGACGAATGCAGCAGTAATAACATGAAGAAAGGAAGAAAAAGCAAATATTTAGGTATTGTTCAAGGTTACATGATAAATAAATTATATATATTATGTTGTGCGTTCAGTATAAAAAAAATACAGTATTTACTCTTATGTAAAGTTGTCATGCTGTCGTCAGAGATTTTGTTTTTTCTGTAAACATGTCTCTCAACCTGATAAAAATTCATATTATTATTTATACATTTCAATGCACAATGGCATTGCATGCTTAGGGCAAATAGCCTATGGAAACATTAGCTACAACTACACTGCTAAATAAGATGAGGTGCCAAGTGGCATAGACTGGCTGTGTCTAATTTGGAGTAATGCCATTTGTAACCATTACGTGTGATGGAGCCTTGCTTTCCTGGAGGTGGCTGAACACCTGCCTGCCAATGGGAAGTTGTGAATTAATTACTTGGTTTGCTTTGCTTGTGTGTGTGGCTTTTCTTTACCTATTAAACGATCTTCATCTCAACCCATGACCTTTCTCACTTTTACTCCTCCGATTTTTTCCCCCATCCCACTCGTAGTGAGCAAGCAGCTATGTGGTGCTTAGTTGCTGGATGGGGTTGAACAACAACAGTGTGAAACTCAATAATGCTGAAGGACTACTTAGTATTGGGGGAAACCAACCACTATAGACCTATCCATGCTTTCTGTTGTGCATGTTTTTTTGGCATGTGTTATTCCCAATATTAAGCTTGGGAATCTTCTTGGAAAGTGCCAGGAAATCCAACACAAGTAAAATTTAGGTAGTGTGGTCAACCAGTGCTCCAAATCTGAAGCATGTTCCTTTTTTTTAATTAGCGATATAGATTTGTTCACTGAAACCATGGCTTTAGTATTTATCTGTCAGTGGAATTAAGCATAATGAAATTGCCGGAAATCTAATTTCCACCACATCCATAATTTTAAAATGTCATGTATAATGTTACCATATATTTGCAGCCAAGCCCTTCAGTATTTTGTCAGGTAAAATCCCTACTGAAGTCTTGAAGTCTTGAAGAAATTAAAAGGTTAGGTCTAATAGCATAAGCAGTTCTTGAGCAAGAGTTCTGGGATTCATTCATGGTTATCTCGCATTGATTTCTGATCCATTTTAAAAGATAAAGGAGGAAAAATCACATTAATGGTTGCCTTTTTTTTTTTTTTTTTTTTTTTTCCCAATTAGTCTTACTTTGGTGTTGTGCATTAGCCCTGGCTGGCAGCTAAGCCCTCCTATTCACTCACTTACACCCCTCCCCCCCCCCACCTCCCCCAGTGAAATGGAGAACAGAATTGGGAGTGCAAAAAGCAATAATTCTCATGGTTCAAGAAAAAGAGTGTTTAGTAAGTGGGGGAGGGGAGAAAGAAAAAAAACCCACCAGGTTTTATTTCTGAGCATGGTGTTATATGGCATGGACTATCTCTTTGGTCAGTTTTGCTGAGCTGTCTCAACTGTGTCTATTTCCAATGTCTTGCCCACTCCCAGTCTGGTCACTGGGGTCAGAGTGAAAAACTGCCTTGACGCTGTGCATGTACTGTTCAGCAACAGCTAAAACGTGTTATCAACCCAATTCTGGTCACCAGCCTAATGAGCACCATATGGAATGAGGTGAAGAAAATGAACTCCAACCCAGCCAACCTAGTCCATTTAGTGTTCACGCCCTTGAGTTTGCTGGTATTTTTTTATTCCCATCCTAGTTATTATCCTGGCAAACTAAATATATGGTGTAGTGTTGCAGCATTCTATAGCCGTGACTAATTTAGAGATAGAACTTTTCATCTTTTCACATAATCTGTTCTTTATATCTCAATATTAATTTTTCTATATTGATTTAATTTATAATAAATTTGATATTGTAAAACTTCAGACACCATCAAAATTTGTATAGACCGCTTCCACTGACGTGGGTCAAAAAAATGAATAGGTAGATAAGACAGACTGAACACATGTTCAAAAGGATCAATAAGCTTCCCCTGCCTAGTAAAATTACAGACTTAAAAAAAGGAAATTATTGCTCAAAATATAATATAATTATTTCAGCAACAATTTTCTTAGAAGTCAGATACTTGAGTATTATTCTTGTCAGCTATACTTAAGTTCTGGAAACAAAAACCCTTACAAATTCAAAGTTTGTAAAGGAAATTGCTTTTCTTCTTTGCCTTTTGTTTGCTTAACGACTGAAACTAAAAGTGACACAGCTGACTTTGTAACAAACCATTTTCTGAGGAGTGGTTTGGAAACTGTACTAACACCGTTCTTATTAGCACTGAATATAATACCTCCAGTAAATTTACTGTTAATATTTTCACTGTAATTTTCAAACTATTCCTTTTTTCCTCTCACAAAATAACTGTTCAACTTCAGGAACATCACATCACATCCTTGTTAGAAAAATCATTCATAAATGTATGCCACTGCTTTTTTTATAAGCAGGGGCTATAGTATAATATAATTCTTTAAATGGTTCCTGACAATCAGATACTTTCTGAGCAAGAAGTAAAATGTAGGTAATATTTTTAGACCTTCTACAGCTCTACAACTATTACTTTCTCTCAGTGCAATGCATTAGGTAATTAATGTTAATTGTATTGAAATGGTATTGTTATCTTAATATTGGAATTGAATTGTCTCACTAAACATACCTTTTATTCTCTTGCATATTGCAGCTGGGAATTCCTTTTATTTTTCCTACTGCAAGCTCCAGTTCCACAGCTTTGTCTATAGAGCAAATCACTCAATCCCTGCATAACTTTGTTAAAATCTGAGAAGTCCACAAAGACACAGGAGTCTTGCTTAAAAAATGAAACTGAAAAATCAGAATGACAGTTCTTGCTTGGCCATGTTTCATTTGGAATCTTGTAGTAGATCACCATGATTAAATTAATAATTTACATTTCAGGCTGAGAGAAAACAAAAGATATAATTATGGTAAAAGGCAAAAGAATGTGTAAAAATTATTTTCATACTGGAGATTTCCTCTTAGATAACAGACTAGAGGTAATTATTCCTTTCTTTCTGTAAGTTTGGGGTTTTTTTTGTTTTAAATTCCAATTATTTCATGTAAATTTCCCTTTTCCTCAGAACAGCTGCCTACTGAATTCAGAACTTCAGCTATTCTTCCATTCTTCAAAAAAAAAATGCTTTATGATTCAGCAGTATTATCTAACCATAGGCTTATTGCTCAATTATCTCTGTTGTTAAGATCATGGAACAGAAGTTTTTTAATTACTTGCAATATTTTCTTGAGAAATGTTAGTGTGACTTTAGGGAAAAGTACAGGACAAAAGTACGAGAAGAAGTTTATGTTCTTTATAATTCAGTAAAAATGCCTTTTAACTTAATAAAATGGACCTAAAGTTAATTGAGCCCTTTAATGATGCAAAGTGTACTGCATAGGTCAACAGAAATTCTAGAAGTGATGCAATTGATTAGTTGAACTGGAGTAGTGGACATTTAGGCCTAAATCTTCCAATTTACAGCCACACCCATGTCCCTCTAAAGCCTTATTGGCTTCACCGATGTTTATAATTTTTAGTTTTATTAAAAATTAAGTAAGCTTTGCTTCTGCTTGCAAATTTCAAGGTTAAGTTTAAGGTATGTGCTCTGAAGAGAAAGTCAGCAGTATCCAAGAACAGTTCCTCAAGGTGTTGAAGGTTTTAAAGGCTGATGGATTCACATCAGACTGCACATATCAAATGCAAGATCGTGAGACCTTTATAAAACAAGTATGGTTTTGATTAACAAAATAAATCAAACTAAGTGCTGTTTTATGACCTTTAACCACCATTCAGGGAAAGCTAATGCTGTTGGCTGACAACAAGCCAATCTTTCCTGTAATGGCAGCTATTAAATCTATGAGAAATCAAGTCATTATCCAATTCATACCGATTAATCAGATACCTTGGCTAAGCGGAACTAATTTCCTACTTTGTTACCAGGACCCATAGTAAAACATAATAGCTGTACTGAGTCAGTTTAGTACTAAAAGTAAGGTTTTAGGTCAAAATTTCTTTTTTGTTATTTGTATTCCAACCTGGGTTTAAGTAAAAACAACTGTCCTGTTCTGGTTTTGTGATATCCATGATAGTCTACAAAAAAATGAAGGAAATATGTTGTGGTCTTTTAAAGCATCTGACATTAGTGAAAGATAACATCATGAACAGAATATTATACAACAAAAGCTCTGGAAATAAAACATCCACTGAGAAAGAAATGTCTAACAGATAAATCGTTTCAGAATGTATTTCTTTGTCACATCAAGGGAAATATGTAAATTATAATGATGTATTTCTGAAGAAAGGAGGAGTATTTCAGTGAGCAGAAAATGAAGAAGAATCCAACCAGCAAACCAAAGTGTTACACCACATCTTAGGGCAATTGACTTGACCCTGCTAAAGATGCTCTCTATAAAGAACTTGTTTAAAGATCGTGTCACATTCACTAGAAGGCATTCGCATAAGGAAGCTTAGTGAAAGTCATACTAGAAGCTTAGTTGAATTTGCACTGAAATATATTAAACTGTTTTAGTAAGTTTACAAGCCTATACAATTAAAGTATCAAAATATCTGTCAGACTTTAGATATTCAAATATCCATTCAATTCACCATCTGATGGGTTAGTGGCACCTGCTGGCCAATGAATAGACTAATATAATGATTTTACTCATAGGGCGTTTTGTCAAGCTTCCTTCCAGACATGTTATGGAAGGAACAGCCCAAAAAATAGGTCCCTAGGTCAAGGAGTGTGAAGGATTGCTGTGGGTTTAGATTATTGGTTCATTTATTGCTGTACAGTTTACTCAGACTACAACACTGACGAGTGTTAGCAAAGAGGACAGCAGCTCTTAGTGGTATGAGACAGGTGAGTCATTGATGAATACCTAAATATCCAAATACTAAGTGAGAGTAGTAAAGGTAAAAAGCTTTACTGTGCAGATGGGCAGGAGGAGAATACTGTGGGTGTATACAAGATTATCCTCCTCGTGGAAACTCTGCAGAATCAATCCCTGACACTCATCATTATGCATGATAATGCTTTTAAGAATGACAACATTTTGGTGAGGGACATATTTTGTAGTGAACTTTTTCTTTCTTTACCACAAAATAGATATTTTTCTTGTAAACCTTGTAAATAACATGATAAACAGTACAGAGCATCTGTCCAATCTAACTAATCTTAGCAGAACATTGTAACTGAGATAAACTTTTTTACAGAATATAACAGTATATTCTTTGCATGCATGATGTATTTGAACTATTCCACAGTGACAAAAGAAAGACAAGGCAAAACTCACATGAAACAGCTGAAGATTAAACATCTAAATTAGGCAAAGATTAAAATCTCAGGAGTTCTCTTAACATTTAAGACAATCAAAATAAGATCCAGAGGGAACAGAAAGTAGACTTCAGTATGAAGGGCACCGGTGGAAATCATCTTCATGCATAATGTACTGTTTCAGATCCTTTTTTGCCTAAATGGTGCGTACAATTACACATGCAATTTTTTTCCCATGAGAGTCAATTGTGAAACTCTGCTATTTCAATAGAAGCAGTACCAACCTCAAAGCAGAGTATGATTCAGCAAAAGCTTTCAGCAAAAAAATGTCCTCCTTAAACCCCAGTAAATTCTTGCTAATCCGTTATAGATGTGTGAGTATATACAGGTATTTCCTAGCAATACTAGCTCCAAGGTGCTTGTAAGCATAGAAGCATAGAATGGCAGGGTTGGAAGGGACCTTTAAGGATCACCTAGTTCCAAAGCCTATGCTGTGCGCAGGAACATCTTTCAGTAGATCAGGTGATGGGACAGTCACAACTTCTCTGGGCAACCTGTTGCTGTGTCTCACCACCCTCATCATAAATAATTTCTCCCTTGTATCCAATCTAAATGGACCCTCTTTCAGTTTAAAACCATTGTCCCTTCTACTGTCACTACAGGCCTTAGTAAGAAAACTTTGTCTAAGTCCCCTTTATGTATCCAAAGACTGCAGTAAGGTCTTCCCAGAACCTTTTCTTCTGCAAGCTGGACAACCCCAATTCTCTCAGCCTTACTGCACAGGAGATTACTCCAGCCCTCTGAACATCTTTGTGGCCCTCCTCTGGACCTGCTCGAACAAGTCCATGTCTTTCCTATACTTGTGAATGCCAGAGTATGCAGTACTCCAGAGATGAGGAGTAGAGGGGGAGAATCACCTCTCTTGATCTGATCATGCTTAAGTACCCATTGCTGGCTCCTGTCTACTGATACACCCAAGTTCTCCTCCTCTGAGCTGCTCTCAATCGATTCATCCCCCAGCCTGTATTGATACCTGTGATTGCCCTGAGCCAGGGCACAGGTGTAGAACCTGGTGCTTGGCCTTGTTGGATTTCATGATGTTCACATGGGCACACTCCTCAAGCCTGTCAAGGTCCCTGTGGATGTCATCCCTTCCCTCCAGCAAATCAACTGCAACACTCAGCTTGGAGCAAACTTATTCAGGGTGCACTCAATGACACTGTCTATGACATTAAAAAAGATATTGAACAGCAGCTGTCCCAATATAGACCCCTGAGGGGTATCACTTGCTACTGATTTCCATTTGGACATTGAGCTGTTGGCTGCAACTCTTTGGATGTCACAATCTGGCCAATTCTTTATATGTCAAATAGTCTGTCCATCAAACCCGTATCTCTCCAATTTATCAACAAGAATTTTATGTGGGACAGGTCAAAGGCCTTACAGAGGTCAAACCAGATTATATTGGTTGTGCTTCCCTTATTTGTCAGTGCAGTCACTCTGTTGCAGAAAGTCACTAGATTAGTCAGGCACCATTTTCCTGTGGTAAAGCCATGTTGGCTGTAGCTAATCACTTCCCTGTCATCCATATGCCATGACACAGCTTCCAGGAGGATCTGTTTCATGATCTAACAGAGCAGGGAGGTGAGACTTATTGGTCAGCAGTTCCCAGGGGTCTTATTTTACCCTTTTTAAAAATTGGTGTGATATTTCCCTTTTTTCCAGTCGCTGAGGGCTGATTTCCAGTCAATTCACCTGATTGTGATTACTTTTCAAATATGAAAATAATAATAAAATAAGGACAGCTTAGCAACTACATCAGCTAAGACCCTCAGGACCTTGGGATGCATCACATCATGTCCCCTGGACAAGGGGTAATGGCTTTAAAGTGAAACAGAGTAGATTTAGATTCAATATAAGAAAAAATTCTTGACTATGAGGGTAGTGAGGCACTGGAAGAAGTTGTTCAGAAAAGTTGTGGATACCTTCTCCCCAGAAGTGTTCAAGGCCCGGTTAGGCGAGGCTTTGAGCAACCTGACCTAGTAGAAGGTGTCCCTGCCTACAGTGGGGTGTTGGAACTAGATGATCTTTAATGTCCCTTTCAACCCAAACCATTCTATGATTCTATGACTTGTGTATAGACAGGTTCCTTACATGGCCTCAAACCTGATCTTCTCCTGCAATTGGTGGGACTTCATTTCCGCAGTTGCTGCCTTGAGATTCAGGGACTCAAGAGACGTGTGACAGTGAAAACTGAGGCAAAAATTTTCTTGAGTACCTCTGCTTTCCCCATGTCAGTTGTCACAAATTCCTCTGTCTCATTTATTGGGAAATGTCTGGGGGGAGGTTTACTATTTCTTTTGGTTTCCTTTCCTGGCTATTTTTTGTGGATTAACCCCATCTATCAATTAAGTAACACACAGCCTCATGCTTATCTGCACCCCTGCTCCAGTGAAGGAGATCATAGGCTTACGGACATAGCGTTCTTGTAAATTAACCATCCGAATTGGATAGAATGGGGTCATTTTTAGGGTATGATCTCTTGCTCCATCCCAATGTCTAGTGGTTCCTTGTGTTTTTATAATGGATCTGACTTCATGTTTAGGGGAATTTGAAGGAGATAATGAATCATTTTCCCTTGGTTCACTATCATTGCAGTTACCCTATATGTTTCTGTCTCAACTTTTAGGGAATACAATGAATTCCCTAGTTTGCACAATGTCCAGGGTATGGGGAGCCTGCATAAGCATAATTTCAACCTTTTCTTCAAACTTCCATGTTTTCTCCTTTTTTTCCTGTAACTCCTTGTGCAGCTGCTCACTTCTCAAAGACAGTGTTAATTCAGCTGCTTTTCTGCCTTCTATTTCTTCCCTTAGGTCCTTTATATGGCCCCTGGCATCCTTTAACGTTTTGTCCACAGCTTCTCATTCACGCCAATTATCACGAGCCTATTATGAAAATCTGGGATTCAGACTTATTCCATGCTTTCATAAGTAATCAGTGATCCCACTTGCCATCCTGCCAACCACGCCAATTTGTTGTGAAGGAGAGCAGTTTAGGACACTTAAAAGTTCGGCATCAGGAATATTAGGGGAAAAACTAATTTAATATGAATTTGTGAAAAAGCGTGACTTAACAGAATTTGATGGCATGGTCCACTCTACTATTTATTCATCATGGAAAAGCATACAAAGGTGAAATCAAATTGCCAATGGTTTAAAATGGTTTACACATGAATTAAAAATTATTTACAGTCAGGGAAGTCAAGTCAGAATTGGATTGTTGCAATATCTATTAGGGAGAAGGGGCAAGAAAATTACTTCCATTGAGTCACAAGGTTCAGAATGGACATCTTTTCTTTTGAAACTCCTTGAAAGGGAAGTCTATGTGCAGCTAAACCCACTCCTAGTCCCAGACCTGGGCAATGGTCTGTGACTAAGGAATCAGGGAAAGGAACTGCAGTGTGTTGGGTTTTGTGCTTTGAGCAAAATTTTGTGGTCCCAGTGATTTGGAATAGCAGCAGTTCAAAGTTAATTAACAGTATTAAGATTCTCTGCCTGTGACTCCACCAGTGGACACCTTGCAGAAGTGGAGCTTGCACTCTCCTCCACTCAGGAGCATGGGGTAGTTTGCAGTCCTCCACCTGGGTAGCAGCATACCTGGTAGGAAGCTTTGTCTGGGCAGCCACCTCCACTTGTCCCAGGATAGCCTGGCTAGGTAGATGACTCCCATATGCTGCAGAGCACAGTTCTCACCTGGGCTCTACCACCATGCTCCCAAAGATCTCAAAGCACTGCCTAATAAGCCTTTCTAATTTCCTGGAGACAAGCTGCTGGGTAGGTTTGCACAGGCAACAGCTAGCTGGGGTGACATCAGGGCTGCAGCCTAAGCCTGCGGGTGAGCAGAGCAGGCAGCAGCCAGCAACTGTCAGAGTTCATGAGCTGTTCATGGTGCTCCTGGTCACTGACACTCCCCAGGGACCATTTATATGCAGCTTCCCATGGTCTGGACTGGCCTCCGAAGACCTCACAAGCCTCTCACTTTTCTCAGTGCACAGCAAGAACTGCTGCTGCTAGTATGGAACTAAAGCATACAACGAGATATTGTAGAGCTGGAAGTATTTGATTTAAACTGGCTTTGCCACAGTTACTTATGGGAAATAACAGCAAGAAAATTAAATTCAATTATACTGCTTATTTTTAGCAATGGCAAAGCAAGCCAGAAATGTCTCAAAGTGCAAAATTAATGTAATGTAAACATGTGATTATGTTCTTTTTTAAACTAAAATAAACAACTACTAGAACAAATGGTATTAATACCTGTAAACAAGTCAAAGATCCCATAGGATAAAAGCAACTATACAGATATAAATTGTTATGCTTATCACAATTCTGGCTAAAATAAATACTGTGCAGAATGCTACTGCTAAGGCATTTTTAATGTAACTATACTACCTTTAAAAAAAAATCATACACATTTATCCAATATGGATTTTGGATAAAAAACCTATTTCCTGTAACATGAAATGTGTATTTTAGAATGCGTGATAAATCTTCCTATAAAATATCCATTATATGAGTCTTGCAGTTAATCACAGGGCTCTCCACAGGCAGAACATGAGAGCAGCCCTACAACTACTGCTGTGCCACATAACGGAGAAGGCATACTCAGTGCCAGCCAGGGCTACTGAAGTGATGGAGATATGCATTTTAGCTTTCTTAAACAATTATCTTGTCTTTTCCATGTGGAAAACCTGTACCTCAATCAGTCATTGATTTCTATACATTCTTCATCACACAGCAGCATTTTTAAAAGATGCCCATGGTTCTGCTTTAGCCATTGGTACACCTGCATAAAGGCTTGACTAAGCCAAACCTTCTAGTTTTTGTTCAGTTCACTTTAAAATGCACTTACAGTGTAATCACACGTGCTTTACTGACTTGACAAGTACAGAACCACTGATACATACACACTCGCTCTCAGTTATCATTGTCTAAACCCAGTATTTCTTGCCATATGTGCTCAAAGCAAACTTTGGCTAGAAAGAGTCAAACCACACTGCATTATAGCTTGTTTCTAAACCTTTGCATTTAATAAGGTTAAATATTTTTCTGGTCGAATTGCATAAGAAATTTAAGCTTCAGTGCAAAACAAAACCAGCCAAAACTCCCAGCATGTACAGCTGAGCTATAAGTCCATGGAAGTCGAGTTACAATAGGAATGCTGACACAATCTTAACGATAACTATGTGAACACAGCAAACTGTAATTGCTCCCATTATTAAAGACTTGAACTGGCTGTGCATTTCACAGAACTGATTTTGCAATCTGGTTGTAACTTGTTTCTGAACTACTGTTTCAAAATGTTCCTGAATACAGAAAAAGATTCTCTGTGGAGTTTTTTTCAGTATCTAGCACTCACATATTTCCTGTGGTACAACTTGATCTGTTGTCAGTGCTTGAAATTATTTCATTATTAATATCACAGATTGCTACCTCTTCTTTTTGAGAACACAATCGTGGAATTGCACTAATAAATTTATCTCCTCCTGTAGCTGAGCTTCAGGTTCCCTGGTCACTTCTAGCTCAGACACATTCCGTATCCACCTTTTCCACTGTTAACAGATACAAGAGATTGCGTGCACCACCTTTCCTACCCAGCACCTGCTGCTTACAACATGAGTAACTGAGTAGAGGAAAATAGTCATTCTGAAACCACAAATTCTGCAGAGATGCCAGTGGTTAGTGAGATAAGGAACAGGGACAGAATTGGATAGAACTGAGTCTCAACACCAGCACAGGCTCTGTGACACTTTTGAGCAATCTTATTGAGCCATGTATAAGGCAAGCACAAATTATTTCTCCCTTCTTTCTGCAGCAAAAATAGATTTTGTGTGTAAGGATTATAATATGCTTCTTGCTTTCCACCTCCGTAAACAGAGCTATGTACAGCCAAGGTTTCTGGCAGAGTCAGAATTAGCCCTTAATGTGTGGAAATACCAGTTTCTTTGATTTGCGAAGCATCTGAGATGACACATCTTGGATGACCTTTTTCTCACATCAGTGAACACTCACTTAAGTGTCCTATGAGTGCCCATAAAGATGATGCTCAGTTATCCAGTTTATTGAAGCAGTAATTTCTGTATTTTGCTTTGGTACAAGATAGAAATGATGTTTTTTTCTTCTAAAGTGTTACTGTTAAATAATTCTTGGGAACATTTTAATCATAAAATATTTTCAGCTCATTTCTTAGGTTACAGTTGCATTTTATTACTAGACATAGCTCCTAGCATGTTATTGAAGAGTATTTTCCTTTCCTGATTGTGATAGAGAGATTGTCCAACTCCCATTACACTTAATGGGCATCTGTCAGATTTAATTTGAGTTGATTCAAATCTGTAAACAGCAGTCCTGGTCATGGCTATCCAGCACTACATAGTATGCAAGCAAATAATTTTCATTTAGATAAGCAACTACTGTGCAACACCATTGCAAACCTTTACATGTAATATGAAAAAATAGTGTAGATTTTGAAATTCTAGAATATCATTTGTGAAGTAGACTGGGGAATGATAGTTTACATCAGCTAAGTATATGACCCATATTGTTCCTCAGTAACCCTATGCACCGTGAAATTATTCATACATTTATCACAAAATGCCAGAAACGTTGTCTGGCAGTTCAGGTCACCTCTCTTAAACATCTTTGCCACCAAGCATCCTTCTGTTTCTTTTATGCTGTGAGAGATAAGTATCTACCTGCCTGGTCTTCTTATTAATGGATAAACTCCATCCAAGATAAAAGATTTATGGAATTTATGAAGAGGTTCACAACAGAAGAATTTCCAGTGGAGGTGGTATCTTCATTAGAAATGTCACCTGTTTTAATAGCAGAATAACCTGAATGAACTTGCTTTTCCTAGTCACCTTTTATAGAGCACCTGCGAGTCATCCAGGCTTAGTAATAACATCAGCCTTTAACTCTGATTACTGCTGTGTGTTTGGCAGTGTATCAACTGCTACTATAGTACACAGTTTAGGGAATCAGAGTGAGCTTGAGCCTGATTGTAAAATGCCAAGGTGCCATCTCTTGGAAATGCAACACAAGAAAAAGGCATTGATTGGAAGATCTAGAAATCTTGGTAAAACTCTTTATATGACTTGATTAGTATTTTTAGCTGTCATAGTTTAGACCCTAGCAGCAACAAAGCACCAGGTGACCACTTGCTCACTCCTCACCTCAGTGGGATGAGGAGAAGGAAATACAAGGAAAGATCCATGGGTAGAAACAACAGGAAGGAATCACCATTTATGGTCACTGGCAGAACAGACTTGACTTCGGGAAAAAACCAATTTAATTTCTTAACAATCAATCAAACCAGAGTAGGATAATGAGAAATCTTAAAACACCTTCCCCCAACCCTCCTTCCTTTGCTCTCTATTTCTCTACCTCCTCCTCCTCAGCAGCGCAGGGGGATGTGGAATGAGGACTGTGGTCCATCAATGTTGTCTCTGCTGCTCCTTCCTCCTCAGGGGAGGGCTCCTCACACTCTGGCCCTGCTCCAGTGTGGTGGCCCTCACATGGGAGACAGTTCTGCATGAACTTCTCCAGCATGAGTCCTTTCCATGGGCTGCAGTTCTTCATGAACTGTTCCAGTGTGGGTCCCTTGCATGGACTGTGATCCTTCAGGAGCACACTACTCCAGTGCTGGCCTCCCACAGAGTCACGGGCTCTTCAGATGCAGCCACTGGCTCCAGAATGGGGTTCTCTCTGGGCTATATGTGGGTCTCTGCTCCAGCCCACCTCCTCCCTGCCTTTATGCACTGACTTTTGGTGTCTGCCTGGTCATCTCTCTCCCATCCCACTGCTCTATCCACCACAGGTTTGCCAGCAGGGTTTTTTTTGCCTCTTAAGTATGATATCACAGAGGCACTACAACCATTGCTGACTGGCTTAACCATGGCCAGAAGAAGATTTGACTTGGAGCTGGGGAGGTTCTAGCAGCTTCTTATAGAAGCCATCTGTGTAGCCTCTTCTTCACTACCAAAACCCTACCATACATACTCAATACATTAGTCTATTCAAAAGTTAGAATGTGGTGGCAGCAGAGAATTTCAAATAAATATTTGCTGGAGAAATATTATGACAGGCTACAGAATGATAATCATGCTCATGAAATGTGCAGGGAACAAACTTTGTTTAGGAGGTTAGAAGGGGACCAGTTGATTTAGATTTAGTACTGCCTAAAAGGGAGTACTGATTAAGATGCCAAGGGTTCATTGTAGTATGGGCTGAAAGTAATCACAAAATAGTAAACTGAACTATCCTAAGGGAAACAAGTGTGACAAAAGAATTGAAAATCATATACTTTAAGCAGCCAAGCTTAGAGAGGGAACTCAGGAAACATATACTACATCATATGGGAAGATAATCTGAGAGATAAAGGAATGCAACAATATGGCAGTTGCTGAAAGAAACCATATTAATGCACAATAGCAAACTAGCTAATGCAAAAAGAAGATGGACAGAATAGTTGGAGATTATTTGAACTACATCAGTGTAACCTCAGTGACCTGAAAAGCAAAAGGATATGATATAAAAGGGTTCTATGGCTATGGGTCATGTAAGTGAGTAAGATTAAAAGGGAAGAGCCCATACTTGCAATGACAAATCCAGAAATGCTACAGAGCACATGAATTTCAATTTGCAAGAAAAAAAAAACAAAAACGTCCAGGTTCTAAAACGGCATAAGAATAAAACTAAAAGGAATACAGGTTCAAGACTAATTAGAAAAGAAGAGCTGAAGTTTTCAGTTCCTTCTTTTTTGAAATCTAAGTAGAATCTAGGTTGCAAAAGTTATGTTTGACAAGAATATGGTGATGCAGATCTGATTCTGGAAAGCACAAATCAAAGAATACTTTGGTGAGATAGTTGTATTTAAGTCACAAGTGATTATCAAAATCACCTTACAGTGTTTATGGCACCATGTGAAGAATTTGAAATATTAATGGTCCTTTTATAATATGTGATGAGTGAAAAAAAACCT
This sequence comes from Rhynochetos jubatus, assembly GCA_027574665.1. Classification (NCBI taxonomy): domain Eukaryota; kingdom Metazoa; phylum Chordata; class Aves; order Eurypygiformes; family Rhynochetidae; genus Rhynochetos; species Rhynochetos jubatus. The sequence continues at coordinate 25,135,781 of CM050652.1, read as the reverse complement.
TAGGGGATTGGAAACAGAAAAACAATATCATAAATCTATCTTTGACAGTGAAAAAGAAGGAGTGACA